>WNNJ02003500.1:0-26673 GCA_012934845.2 Pomphorhynchus laevis | reverse complement strand
TAATAATTGAAAATTTAATAATTTAGAATTTTTTTTTATTTTGTAATTTATTATTATTAAATGTCTAACGTTTTTTTTTCAAACAAATATAGTTATACTATAAATTTTAGTTCATTGAGTTTGCAGGTCGATGTCGAGCAGAACGAGGACCGCGAATACACATCGAAATTGAACGAGCCAACTGAATTCCAATCTTTGACCGTAATTTTGTCAATTCTTCTGAGTAGGAATGATTGTTTTTTATTGCCATCTTCTGTGCAATTCTCTGAATTAATTGTGCAGATGATTTTACTGCTCCACCGAAACATGATAACACGATAGGTGCGAAATTCGCCCTCTCTATGGCAGTTACTCTCTCTTGATACTTAGCGAATTTACGTGTTTCGTGATATGTAAAAGCAGCCCCAGCGGATTTCGAAAGGTTGGACGGAGCGAAAACGTTAAAAACGCAAGTATCAAATAAAGTTCGCTCCGAACGACTTCCATAAAAACCACAGCAGGCGATATCCAAACGTGCATCATGAGCGCGAGATGTAGATATGCGCTCGAAATGAATACTAGAATTTACTGGCAGTAGTGTTGGCTCTTTTTGCACATTATCACATATTTCTGTCAAGGTTTTAGAAAATATATCACGAATTGAATCATGTCTTATCGATGGATGACCTCCGGTGGGACAGGTAAGTGAGTGAGCCAGAGAATTATGTTCACCGCAGGGGCAATGAGAGGGCGCGTCTAGTGGTAGTCTATGATATCGAGCTGCAAGTGCGTCACGAAATTCTACATTGCTAACTCGAGTCCAACGATCACTCGTAGGATATGTGGAGAGCCATGACGAGGCACCTTTGACTTGTAGATGTTCCATAATACGTAACAAATTGTCACCAACATTAGCTACTCGATCTCTAAGCAATGACTTTTGAATATCAATCTTTGAAGTGCCTATAAGGGCAATGCGTTTGGATTGTTCAGTCCTTAAGTCCACACCGTATAAGCCATTTAAATAAGGAGTGCATATATCTTTTGAGCTTTTAAACTCTTCTATCGCAGTAAAACGTGGGTCAGCAATACCTAGACCACCTAGTCTTATCGGAAGGGTAAATAACGGCCATAAATAATCGTCGTCAGGCAATTTCAAATTAAAAAGCTTATCAAAACGCTTCTGAATGGTGTCATATAGATCATCGAAACTACCAATTGAACAGTTTGTGGTTCTTTGCAAGTGAATCCATTTATGCTGAAGCGATCTGGTCATACTAGTATAGCTTATCTGCAAATCAAGAATACCCACGTCAGCAAGACGATTTACTAATGAGCAATAATTAGAGATCTTTTGTTCCGTAGTTTTATTTATATAATCATCTGTTCCAATAGGAGCACCGAGTACTAACGTGCCATCGACAACAATGTCGATTCCCGTTTCATTAAAAAGTTTGCGGGTACTATCTGCATTTTCGGGACTAGTTAGTAGAACGCATTTGTTGCTGTTGACATGAAATCCGAAAGCACGGCCGTAGTCACACAAGAATTTGAAAGCCTTGTAAATTTGCACAGGTTCGCCGATTAAATTGCCATCATCCGCGTACCAGAATTGGTTGATGTTAGGAAACTCCTCAGTAATGTTCAACAATAATGGCAGGGTTGCTACGGCAAAAGCTGGCATAGCAAGTACATCACCTTGCGTAAATCCCTCTTGGGATTTGATGAAACTATCACCAGTTGAAAAATTTGAAGGGTTATCGTAAAAATTGTGTAGTATAGTAGACATAGAGGGACAAATGCGTGATATATTAGCGAGAGCTGCCTTTCGATTTATTCTGTTAAATGCATTATCTGCATCAACAGTGAGAAGAACTGCATCAGGATCTTTTAACAGGCATTCGCGAACTGCGTGCGTGACGCACTCCACTCCAGCTCGTTGACCAGCGCACATTTGCAACCGTCCGCACACTTCTTGAATATCATTGGAAATTATAGAAAGAATGGCTTTCGACATTATTCTCCTACTAACGTCGCCAATACCAATAGGCCTTATTCCCGATTTTTTGGATAAGGCTATTAATCTGCTTGAAGCCAATACATTTATAACATTAGTAGGCATAAGCTCAGTAGCTAAAGATTTTGCGAACGTTGACAAAACTTTAGTCAATTCAGCAGATTCGTGACCAAACTTAGTTAACATCTGTAGCCATGACTGTGCATCAATGCCGGAGGGACCTGCTCCACCTTTAACACGTTTAGCCATACGAATTATCAATTCACTATCGATTGAATCAAAAATCACAGGGTGAAAATTTGGAACTGTGATTGGGAAAGACCAGTTAACAGCATGAGGAACTAATGGGCTCGGTACAGGGTGCTTGTCGAGTAATAATTCCCGAACAGTTTTAGAACCAATCACATCCTCTGGTTGCAAAGGAACGCCATCATAAGAATCGTTGTCTAGAAGATGCATTGCTGTGTTCAGTCGAGAGCTTTCAACCAATGAGACGAATTTTTTGCGCCAATCTCTTGACTTCGAAGGTTGAATTTTTAAGGCTTTCATATTTTGAAGGGCCGAGGCTTCAGCGTATAATCCAGCATAGTCATTATTGAACCACATGTCCAATCGTCGGGATAAAGTTGATTTCAATGATTTGGGAGATTGACGAGAATTACGTTGAAGAATAAGATGTCCAAAGATGATGTACTTAGTAAAAGTTTCCGAATTAGTGAGAGAATCCCTGAATATGCGTGCAAGTTCTGATATAAATTGTTTGGACTCTGAACATTTTGGAAGTCGAAATAAGTTAGGTTTCCATTGTATGACGATCGAGAATATATCCTGTATAGACAATACATCGGACTCTTGACGAGTATTCATTGTGTAATTTATATTTATATGGTTGTTAAGAGGACAATGCCGATGATCAGAGTTTTCACAATCTGAATTCGGTTTACTCAATATGGATATAGCAATATTATTGGAAGCTGTTGCGGAGCAATTTACTTCACGATTGGAACAATTCACAGCTGAGCAATTCAAGCATAGGATATTCTGCTTAGCACATCGACATCCTTTACATTTAGCATTCGGGCCGTTGCATGAACAGCATTTCAGAGTTGTCGCAGGCTTGCCCTTGGGCATTTATTTTGTTTAAGAACAGAATTGAATTGCACTGTAATTTGCTAGAACAGTTATAAATTTTAATAATAATAATCGTTCTTCTATAATCGTTCTTCTATAATCGTTCTTCTATAATCGTTCTTCTATAATCGTTCTTCTATAATCGTTCTTCTATAATCGTTCTTCTATAATCGTTCTTCTATAATCGTTTGTATGTTATTTTATCTCAAATATAAGTAGTTTATTAAGCAGCCAAGAAAGTTCAAACTAGTCAGACGTTTACGATAAAGTCTAACATTTACGATAACTTTACGATAAAAATTCTAACGTTTACGATAAAAATTCAGTCGGAAATTCAGTTCAAACTAGTTAGACGTTTACGTCTAACGTTTACGATAAAGTCTAACATTTACGATAACGTTTACGATAAAAATTCTAACGTTTACGATAAAAATTCAGTCGGAACAGCCGGGCACGTAATCGATACACCCGCTCGCACTAATGCTCAGACAGCAGTAAAATTTTTGAAATTCTAAGCTGTTAACAAATAACTATTTACATCATTATCAATGAGACAGTCGGAAATTATTATTATTTTATTGATACAATAAAATAACATACAAACGACAATCAACGACGTCAACGAGAAGAACGACAATCAACGATAAAGACAACGATAGGGCTTTTGTGTTACCCATAAACATACAACTAGTCTCGAAGTCGTTAACAATCTAATTACAATTAACATACAATTCTACTCTGGTTACCGTGAAAATTGAATTGCATGACAAAAGGCAAACCTCGCAGCACACCTAGGTGTTGTGGTTGCAATGGGCAAAACGCAGTTTGCAAGGGATGCAAATGCGCAAAGGCAGGAAGACATTGCACAGACTGCGCTGCAACGAACTGCGGAAATCGAGGACCATTAATCACCCACGATCTTCTGACTCAAGATGTCGACCCCGTATTGGCATCCTCGACCCAGTCTAACGTTTACGATAAAAATTCAGTCGGAACAGCCGGGCACGTAATCGATACACCCGCTCGCACTAATGCTCTTACACAAGATTCGGTTAGAAGCATAGCGGAGCTGTATAGGGAGATAATCGCTTGGCGCCCGAACTTATTCATTCCGCCAAGGTGCAATGAGACCCGTGAGATTCTTCGTGAACTTTCGCACTTATATGATGACGCCTGCACAGTTAGAGATAGAGATGGTTATCCGCTAATGAAAGCAACTCTGTTGTGTCAATTCATCCTCCAACGCTTTGGCTCCAGGAAAACTGCAATATTACGAAGAACTATGAACAGAAGGTTGATCTTGTGGAAGTCGGGCAACCTCCAAGACTTGGCACGAGAGGCTCGAATTTTACAGCTTCAAGCGAGTATGCAAACAAAACCTAAACATCAACGTAACTGGAAAAACTATTTCGTGCAACTGTATGTCAACGGAAAGACAACCGCGGCCATGAGAATGCTCGAGAACAAAACAATTTCTCGAGGTGTATTAAATTTGGACTCAAAAGTCGAGAACAAAACTGTTAGAGAGCTTCTTAAAGAAAAGCACCCACGATCCGCCAAAATAAATTCAAATACTTTGCTGAAAGAGCATCTACACGACATTCTCCCCTTTCATCCTATAATGTTTGAGACAATCGACATGGATGAGATCAAGAAAGCCTCACTCCGAACGAAGGGAAGTGCCGGTCCGTCTGGTGCGGATGCCCAAATGTGGCAAACATTCCTTAATAAATTCGGACGTGACTCGTCGACTCTTGCTACTTCACTTGCCGGCCTTGCCATTCGGCTTGCATCAAATATGGTACACCAACGCAGTGTTGTCGGATTCACTGCTAGCAGGCTGATTGCTTTGGACAAGGATCCTGGTATCCGACCAATAGGAATATGTGACGTACCTCGACGAATAATTGGCAAGACTATTCTTAAACTCATAAACTACCACCTACAACACGTCGCCGGTGTCTCACAACTTTGTGCAGGTCAGAAATGTGGAACTGAATTCGTCATTCACTCGCTACGGAAGCGATTTCAAGAGTGCGCAAGTTCCTGCATTTTGGTACTAGATGCAAAGAATGCGTTTAACCTAATAAATAGGAAAGTAGCATTGACAAACATGCCGCTCATCTGTCCAGCGCTTTCAAATATTCTATCTAACTTGTACGGGGAAGGAGGTCTACTGGCTATTGAGGAGGAAATTTGGACTTCTGACGAAGGTTTCACTCAGGGTGATCCTTTAGCAATGGCCGCCTTCGCTGCCGCGTCTCTCCCGCTTATTGCGCGAATTCAAACTCAAATTTCTTCGATTGAACAAAAGTGGTATGCGGATGATGCCAATTTCGTTGGAACCTTCGAAGAATGCCGATCAGTTTTTGATATCATGATGCGGGAGGGCGGAGCGTATGGGTATAACATAAATCCTTCAAAATGTCAATTACTGGTCCATCCGGAATTCCTGAACAAAGCCCAAGAATGTTTTGATGCTACTAGTGTCCATATCTGTACGAATGGCGTAGAAGTATTGGGAGCGCCAATTGGAAATGAATCCTTTTTGGAGGACTGGATTATCCGCAAAGTAGACAGATGGTCCAAATGTGTACAGAACCTAGTGGAGATTGCTATTTTCGACCCACAAGTCGCGTACAATGCTCTGACATACTCATTACAACATAAGATGACTTACGCGAAGAGGACTTGTCGCTTTCGGTCCGAGCAACTCCTGGCACTCGAGGAACATATCCGTCACTGCTTGATCCCTAAAATAACCGGTATATTAAACGTACCTGAAACACTTAGGCAAATTTTCAGCCTTCCAGCGAGACTGGGTGGTCTCGGAATCGTAGACCATCATGTCGATCCGGGTAGAGAATATGATTGGTCAATACGTGCTTGTCAATCACATGTTTCAAACAATAAAATACAACACACTCATATCGCCAAATCCATTAAGAACGAAAAAGAAATTATAATTAAACGACGCCGCGATCAAATAATTCAAGTCAGTGATGCGACCACATGTTCATCTCTAGAATTTGCATCGGAGAAGGGAGCGTCGAATTGGTTGACAACAAAACCAATCGAAGCAGACGGGTTCCGTTTATCCCCACACGAGTTTAGGGACGCCGTGAATGGTCGATATGGACTAACACCTACGGATGCACCTGTGCATTGTAGTTGTGGTACTGAGAATAGAACAGTTCACTCGCTCTCGTGCGGTAGAGGCGCACTCACAATCATAAGGCATAACCTAATACGTGACACACTTGCCAACCTTTTGACTGAAGTCACTCCGTGTGTCGCAATTGAGCCCGTGCTGAGTCCTATAGATCCCTCCATTCAGTTCGAGTCAGCTACAACTTCACGTGATAGTGAAGCGAGACTTGATGTCGTGTGCACAGGTCTGTTCGGAAGACGAAGCGAGCGCGTCTTTATGGACGTCGCTATATTCAATTGTCATGCTGCTTCTTATTCTGAGAGATCGCCTTCATCAGTCCACAACTATCACGAGTCGCGCAAAAACGCCCGTTACCTTGAACGTATTGTAACTGTGGAGAGGGCCCAATTCACACCGATAGTGTTTTCATCGTCTGGAGGCGTTGGTAAGACCGGAGATTGCGTTCTGAAGGCATTAGCCAGGATGTTGGCCAATAAGCGCGAAATAGACTATGCGACGTGTATCGCACTTATCCGACGAAGGATAAGTTTCTCCCTTGCGCGATCAACTTCTATGTGTCTTCGCAGCCCCCGCTCTGCATTTCACCGGTTCGAGCACGGACAGCAAATCCATTCGGAGATAATTAGTCGTGGATCCGCTACGGATAGCTGAGATTTTAATGAAGTCTTAAATTTAATGTTTATATTAGGGCCCATTTGCGGGTAACTTTATGATTGTAATTTTTAATTGTATTAATATTGGTTTTAAGGAAAAAAAAGATATACATATAAAAAAAATTATTATTATTATTATTTTTTGAATCAGGTTTTCTCAGAAGAAATTGTAGACAATGATTTCTATCGTTGAACTAATGCCCATTTGCGGGTATAATGTGAATTCGTTATTTATTATTAATAATAAAAATTAAAAAAAAAATTAAAATTATTATTGCTTTTAAAGAGAAAAATTTATTTATAAAACTAAAACAAATAAAGTTAGATCAATAATTAGCTGCTCTCGTCAGCCTCACTGATGGCTACAACGTTGTTTCGGGTTTTGTTAACGGATCCTGGTTTTGTTCTTGCGCTTCGAAGACACGCGCTGGCTGAACGGGAGATCCCAAAGGCGACACGGCGCTTAATGCGTGACACGATGTGCGCGTACGATTCATTTCCTCGGCGAGCCTTAACTGCAGCAATTTTCTGGAATAACCCATTCGCCTCCTTTCCCATGCCACCGGATGATGAAAAATGAGTGGAATAAATTTGCCCTTTTCAACAGTCTCGATTCTTTCCCAATATTTTGAATTCTTTCTGGACGAGTTATATTCGAATGCGGAGTCAACAGATTTGGAAACGGTCGATTGAGCAAAAATGCTAAATAGATTGACGTCAAAAAACGTCCGCTCGAATCTCTCATTTCCCAATCCTCGACATGATATGTCCAGTCGAGCACCCAGGTCAAGACTAGTCGCGTTGTTTTCAAAATTCAAAGTATCTGGGACAGGTTGCAGTCTAGGTTCAGTCTCAACGTCACGACTAACTGACGTTAACTCCTTTACAATTATGTCGCGAACCACATCGTGCCTTATTGATGGCAGACCACCTTTGCGACAAGATAGTCCATGGCTCAAGGTCATAAAGTCACCACATGGACATATGGAACCAATCAAATCCCGCGGGGTTTGACCATAGCGTGCGGATAGGGCATCCGTAAACTCTTTCGCTGACAGATGAAAGTGCTCATTTTTCAATGGAAGGGCACTTAGCCATGATGACGCACTATTTCTCTGGGCATGTTTTATTGCAGTCCGCACAGTCGTGTCCATTTTTCGAATCGTATCTGACAAACGACAGTTTAGTGAAGTTATGCGACCCGTTGCCAAACATTGAACCAGTTTTGATTGAGAGTTTCGTAAAGCTTGTCCTGTAATTCCAGACTCGTATGTATGGCTGATTGCTAGCGAAAAATCATAATCTAGTGAGGATGTAACTGCAGGGTCATGTACTCCCAGTCCGCCTAAACTTAATGGAGATGTCAAAATAGTATCCCATCCATTTTCGGTTGGCAACCCTGTCATTTTTGGCAAGAGTTTATCCCTTAACAGACCAGAAACAATTTTCAACTGATCGGTGTTGCAATCTATCGTTCTTGTTATGTATGTCCACTTCGATTGGATTGCTTTTGTAAGGCCTATGTATGCAACATGAGGGTCAACATTTGCTACTTCAGCCAAGCTTTCGAGAAGACTGACCCAACCATCGACGCATTGGCTGACTTTCATTGCTTCATATTGTGGTGTACCAATAGCGGAGCCTAGTACTGATATTCCATATATACTGATCTCTATATCGGGCGAAGGGTGTTGGTCGATTTTGAGGCTTCGATGTGAAAGCAGTTTTGATTTGCTTGGATTCACTATATAGCCATACTTTGGACCTTCCCTCATTAAAACATCCCACACTTTCTTGATATTCGGTAGGTCTCCGACAAAATTAGCGTCATCGGCATACCACACCTGATGAACGTTAGGAACGCGTTGGTGAATTTTGTCTATTAGCGGTAGTGAAGCCAGAGAAAAACATGGCATTGCGAAGGGGTCGCCTTGAGTAAAACCCTCCTCAGATAGCAAAATATCGGTTCCGACAGCCAACATTGAATGATTTTGATATAAGTTATGCAATATTCAGGATAATGACGGGCATATGAATTTGAGATTATGGAGAGCTGCTTGTCTGTTTATTTTGTTGAACGCATTAGTCGCATCGATTGAAAGGAGACACGAATCGGGGTTTTTTTTGTACAAAGATCGAAGCTTGTGGACGGCATGCTCAACACCACATCTTTGACCTGCAGCTGTTTGAACATTTCCTGCGACATCCTGTATGTCATCTCTTACAAGGGTGAGGATGGCCTTTGAGATTATTCGTCGAGATGTGTCCGAAATGCCTATTGGACGGATACCACCATTGCTCTTTTTCAATGCGATCAGTCTGCAGCTCGTAAACGCTTCTAAGATTTTTGGCGGGATCGGCTCGGTTGCAATCCAAATTGCGAAACTTGCCAGCGACTGTGATAACATTTGAGATTGAACTCCGAAATGGGTTAGCATATGTTGCCAGGCAGTGAAATCAAGACCTGACGGACCTGCACCGCCTTTGGTTCGCCCGCACGCAGAAAGGATACTATTCTCGTCAATGGCGTAAAAGCGGCTGGCGTGATGCTCTTTGGAGTTTGGATGCATCGATGTGAGCAACACTTCGTTTGGCGGAATTTGCGCTGAGGGATGAAGGTCCTGAAGTCTCGATAGAACTGATCTTCCATTTACGATTTCATCAGGGCGTAACACGGCTGATAATGCTTTTTGTTCTAAAACAGAAGTGGAAGCTGTCACCTTTCCTGATGTTAGAAGTTGCTGGTAGCGACGTATCCAATGTTTGCAATTTTGTATTCGTTTGCTTGCTAGGTGGCGCTGATAGTAGTGAGCCTCCTTGTACAGAACTCCATATTCCTCCTCACACCAGCTTTTCAGACGTCTCTCCAGGACTTTTCGGATGGAGGAAACCCTAGCGGTCGGAATACGTTGTAAGATAAGCTGGGACAATACGAATGCCTTTGTTAGATAAGATATGTCATGATCACGTTCGTGAATTGCTTTTGAATACAACGATGCGAGGGTAGCAACAAAACGATGACTAGCTGAGCATACAGGGAGGATAAAAAGATTCGGTGCCCAGTAGGAGACATTATAGTAGATCTCATCAATGCTCAATGTCATTTGATTTGGGGCATGTGCACTTTCGTGGAAATGTAAATTAGGACTCCTATTTGCAATGTTTTTATCATTTGAAAGTATTGATGTTGTCGGGTTTCCCGAGTTTGTTTCTTTTTGGCATGTGCTACTGTCAACATTGTTATCTGTATCAGCTTGTAAATCCCCCGTTCCCTTTGCAACAAGTACGCTCGCTTGTAACGTTTGAAGGATGCCGTTCCGGCAGTTAATCGCTCTGCAATTGAAACATGACGTTTTGCTCTTTGCGCATTTACAACCCTTGCTTTTACTCCATCGTATGCCTGTGGTTCAACTTAAATCAGCTAACTGAGTCTACGTATTTAATATAATTATAAAATAAATAAAACATAATAATGCTAAATCAAAATTTAATAACTAAATAATAAAATTAATAATTGTTTTTAGATTTTCTATAATTTAAATCAAGTTTAAAAAAAAATTAAAATAAACGTCATTTTTATGAATTGACTAATAAATAACAGACGTTGTATCAGAATAAGAATTAGAGGTCATCAGGAGGAACTGCTATGCTATCAGGTTTCGGCCCCTAACTCCTCTACCCAACATAGCAGCGGGGCCAAATACATGCTAATGATATATTTCCTCTGAAACAACTATCTAGTATCTTATTCTAATGCAAAGTATATTATTTATTATCCATCCATAAAAATTTGCCACTTAAGAGTTTAAATTTATTCTTTATATTATTGTGTTGATTTATATATTTTACTATTTTCTGCTTGATGTTATTTTTATAGTAACCTAGTTTAAAATATGTATCTATTAAATTATTTAAATGATTTTGAAGAAAGTCAATATCATTACATATTGTTGCAATTCTTAAAATTTCATTATTTAATGTATTATATATTATATTACATGGTATGCATGAATGCTCATGCAAGAATATGTTTCTTGTAAATTTAAAAATGTCATCTTTACGATATAAATTAATAGTAGTTTTAGTTAATGTTAATTTAATGTTCATATCTAGATACACACCTTCTTTATCATTAATATTGGTTTTGTTAAGAATAAGGCTTTCTGGATAAATGTGCTCACTAATTGAATAAAAATTATTAGAATTAAATACACATATATCATCAATGTATCGAAACATATATTTTATATATTTATATTGTTTAGATTTAGTTTTTACACAGTTATGAACAAATTCATATTCTATAAAGCTTAAAAACAAGTCAGCTATAATTGGGCTACTATTACCACCCATTGGAACACCTTTTACTTGTCTAAATATAGATGTCCCTACTTTTAAATAATTTTGATTTATCAAAATATTTAAGGATTCTATTAATTCAATTTTATCCATATATTTATATTTATTTGATGGTTTAATTTTTGTTAGATAGGCGTTATAATTATTATAACATATATATGTATATCTTTTTCCGAATATAAGATTAATTAATTTTACTAACGCTTCTTTAATATCTACTAAATCTAGATTTGTATAAAGCGTACTAAAATCGTATGTATTTATATTTTAAAAATTTATTCCTTTTGTCTGTTCTAAAAATTCTTTTTTAGAATTAATACTGAAATAGTGTTTTATACCATATTAATTTCGATTACCTTGCAATATTTTTTAAAATGTGCTTTAATTATTTTAAGTATTTTATTCATATAGACAGAAAGTGGTTTTAATGTACATTTAAACGCACTACATATGAACCTAGGTTTTATTGGATTTTTATGTAATTTTGGATTCCAATATATTATAGGAAGAGTTTTATTATTTAATTCAACCTTTTAACCCTTTTTATCCATTATAGAACTTTGACTTGTAATAATTGTTTCTAAACTCAACTCACTACGTTTATATGTTGGATTTACATTTAAATCATTAGAATTAACATCTTTCATTAGTATATCATAATAAAGCTTTTTGCATATGAACACAAAGTTATTACTAGCTTTATCAATAGTTGTTATTATATAGTTATCCTTTAATTTAGTAAGTTCTTTATACATATCTTTATTAATTTTATCTTTCCTTTTATAATTGTTTGTTATTTTCATTTTATTTTTAATTTTATCAAATATATAATCTTTCCAAATTTTTATCTTAGATATATTCGAGCTTTCACTATTAATCAGCTTACTAAAGTAATCATTTAAGTTATTATATAACGAACTGTAAATTTTATTTTTGTCGTTGTTATTATTTAATCTATATTTATACCCTTTTGATAGCAGCTTTCTTAATTCACAATTTTCAATTAATTCTAGATTATGGGTAAATATATGTTCATTTATTTTATCAAAACTGAAACTTTTACAATTGCATTCTGTTTCCATTATTTTTCTAATATTATCGTTACATATTGATTTTAATTCTTTATTATAATTACATTTTTTCGTCCTAATGGTGGTAGGAGTTTATACCTTATTTTAGAAATATATTTACTTAAATCTGACCCTATTATTTCTTTACTTTTAGAATTATTTAAAAGTCCGGCTATATTTATGTTATCTATACATTTATTAATGAAGTTTATGGTTAATGTATATCTTCTATTGTTATTATTTACATTTATTGTACGATTATAGTATTTTGTATTACAATAACTGTCTATTATACAACTTAGCCTATCATAGTCGTTAATTAATTTTTGATTTTTTGCACATATGATATCTTTAGAAAAACTTCTTATATTTACATAAAGATCTTTTAGCTTATTATCATTTAAAAGTTGTTTTAATATTTCTAATTGTTCATTTATATACATATCTTTTAAATATTTTTAACTCTATTTTTCCTATTCTTTTTATCACCATGACTTCTTGGTTTGCGTTCAACTGGATTATTATAATATAGTTGTTTATTATGTATTATACTACTTCTGTCTATTCCTTGTATCACGTCATTCAATCCTAATGGGTACATGGAATTAAGCGTTTTAATCCAAAAATCTTCTTTTTCTAATAGTTTTTGATTTAATATTGAAATGTTTTCTTCGATAATATGTTCTAAAATAAATAATTTACAGTTTTTAATATCATGTCCTATTAATCTCATATGTTTATGAAATATAGTTTGACTATTATGCTGTATATTATATATGTGTTGCCTAAACCTAGTTTTTAACATTTGATATGTTTTTCCTATATATTGCAATCCACATGTGCATTGTATTAGATACACTACATCTGCGGTATTGCAGTTACAATTAATATTAATATTTAATGAAAAACATTTGTTTGTCGTATTACTTACGATACAATTATTATTATTTATAACATCACAAACTATACAATTTTTTCTGTTACATTTAAAAGATCTAAAATTGAAATCATTAGTACTTACGTATTTTTCCAATATTGTTGAGTACATGTAACTTTTAAGTCATAATTTTTAACGTTGCTTTTTCGGTGTCGCCACCTAGTTTAGTTGACTCAGACTAAACTTACAACGGGCCATCCAGCAGCATCTGACAGGGGGCTGCCCTGCTTAAGGCGGTTGCAGGCTGGAACAAGATCTAAAAAGATCTACCACCTTCACTCCACGCGCTACGCGACCTAGCTATTGGCCATTACCTGGTCTCTTAAACGTGATCACGTGAAGCAGTTTACATTTTAAAGTGTAAACACCTTGGGATGCAAACTTCTCCCTTTTTTAGGAATTAATAATTCATGCTTGTTTGAAAATAAGAAAAAATAATAGTAAAGTCGTAACCAATAATACATAGTTTCAGTATTTCTGACAGAGGTCATATTATCGGGAAAACAAAGTCCACAGGTCAATAATAACATGTCAGTAGAACAAATTAAATCAGCTAACTGAGTCTACGTATTTAATATAATTATAAAATAAACAAAACATAATAATGCTAAATCAAAATTTAATAACTAAATAATAAAATTAATAATTGTTTTTAGATTTTCTATAATTTAAATCAAGTTTAAAAAAAAATTAAAATAAACGTCATTTTTATGAATTGACTAATAAATAACAGACGTTGTATCAGAATAAGAATTAGAGGTCATCAGGAGGAACTGCTATGCTATCAGGTTTCGGCCCCTAACTCCTCTACCCAACATAGCAGCGGGGCCAAATACATGCTAATGATGTATTTCCTCTGAAATTAACTATCTAGTATCTTATTCTAATGCAAAGTATATTATTTATTATCCATCCATAAAAATTTGCCACTTAAGAGTTTAAATTTATTCTTTATATTATTGTGTTGATTTATATATTTTACTATTTTCTGCTTGATGTTATTTTTATAGTAACCTAGTTTAAAATATGTATCTATTAAATTATTTAAATGATTTTGAAGAAAGCCAATATCATTACATATTGTTGCAATTCTTAAAATTTCATTATTTAATGTATTATATTTTATATTATATGGTATGCATGAATGCTCATGCAAAAATATGTTTCTTGTAAATTTAAATATGTCATCTTTACGATATAAATTAATAGTAGTTTTAGTTAATGTTAATTTAATGTTCATATCTAGATATACACCTTCTTTATCATTAATATTGGTTTTGTTAAGAATAAGGCTTTCTGGATAAATGTGCTCACTAATTGAATAAAAATTATTAGAATTAAATACACATATATCATCAATGTATCGAAACATATATTTCATATATTTATATTGTTTAGATTTAGTTTTTACACAGTTATGAACAAATTCATATTCTATAAAGCTTAAAAACAAGTCAGCTATAATTGGGCTACTATTACCACCCATTGGAACACCTTTTACTTGTCTAAATATAGATGTCCCTACTTTTAAATAATTTTGATTTATCAAAATATTTAAGGATTCTATTAATTCAATTTTATCCATATATTTATATTTATTTGATGGTTTAATTTTTGTTAGATAGGCGTTATAATTATTGATAACATATATATGTATATCTTTTTCCGAATATAAGATTAATTAATTTTACTAACGCTTCTTTAATATCTACTAAATCTAGATTTGTATAAAGCGTACTAAAATCGTATGTATTTATATTTTAAAAATTTATTCCTTTTGTCTGTTCTAAAAATTCTTTTTTAGAATTAATACTGAAATAGTGTTTTATACCATATTAATTTCGATTACCTTGCAATATTTTTTAAAATGTGCTTTAATTATTTTAAGTATTTTATTCATATAGACAGAAAGTGGTTTTAATGTACATTTAAACGCACTACATATGAACCTAGGTTTTATTGGATTTTTATGTAATTTTGGATTCCAATATAATATAGGAAGAGTTTTATTATCTAATTCAACCTTTATACCCTTTTTATCCATTATAGAACTGTGACTTGTAATAATTGTTTCTAAACTCAACTCACTACGTTCATATGTTGGATTTACATTTAAATCATTAGAATTAACATCTTTCATTAGTATATCATAATAAAGCTTTTTGCATATGAAGACAAAGTTATTACTAGCTTTATCAATAGTTGTTATTATATAGTTATCCTTTAATTTAGTAAGTTCTTTATACATATCTTTATTAATTTTATCTTTCCTTTTATAATTGTTTGTTATTTTCATTTTATTTTTAATTTTATCAAATATATAATCTTTCCAAATTTTTATCTTAAATATATTCGAGCTTTCACTATTAATCAGCTTACTAAAGTAATCATTTAAGTTATTATATAACGAACTGTAAATTTTATTTTTGTCGTTGTTATTATTTAATCTATATTTATACCCTTTTGATAGCAGCTTTCTTAATTCATAATTTTCAATTAATTCTAGATTATGGGTACATATATGTTCATTTATTTTATCAAAACTGAAACTTTTACAATTGCATTCTGTTTCCATTATTTTTCTAATATTATCGTTACATATTGATTTTAATTCTTTATTATAATTACAAATTTTTCGTCCTAATGGTGGTAGGAGTTTATACCTTATTTTAGGAATATATTTACTTAAATCTGACCCTATTATTTCTTTACTTTTAGAATTATTTAAAAGTCCGGCTATATTTATGTTATCTATACATTTATTAATGAAGTTTATGGTTAATGTATATTTTCTATTGTTATTATTTACATTTATTGTACGATTATAGTATTTTGTATTACAATAACTGTCTATTATACAACTTAGCCTATCATAGTCGTTAATTAATTTTTGATTTTTTGCACATATGATATCTTTAGAAAAACTTCTTATATTTACACAAAGATCTTTTAGCTTATTATCACTTAAAAGTTGTTTTAATATTTCTAATTGTTCATCTTTTTTAATATTTTTAACTCTATTTTTCCTATTCCTTTTATCACCATGACTTCTTGGTTTGCGTTTAACCGGATTATTATAATATAGTTGTTTATTATGTATTATACTACTTCTGCCAATTCCTTGTACCACGTCATTCAATCCTAATGGGTGCATGGAATTAAGCGTTTTAATCCAAAAATCTTCTTTTTCTAATAGTTTTTGATTTAATATTGAAATGTTTTCTTCGATAATATGTTCTAAAATAAACAATTTACAGTTTTTAATATCATGTCCTATTAATCTCATATGTTTATGAAATATAGTTTGACTATTATGCTGTATATTATATATGTGTTGCCTAAACCTAGTTTTTAACATTTGATATGTTTTTCCTATATATTGCAATCCACATGTGCATTGTATTAGATACACTACATCAGCGGTATTGCAGTTACAATTATTATTAATATTTAATGAAAAACATTTGTTTGTCGTATTACTTACGATACAATTATTATTATTTATAACATCACAAACTATACAATTTTTTCTGTTACATTTAAAAGATCTAAAATTGAAATCATTAGTACTTACGTATTTTTCCAATATTGTTGAGTACATGTAATTCATCCTTCAAATTTCATGAAAATCGCAAAATTTCAAATCACCAGGAACGAATAAAAGAAATTGATAACGAGTTATTCATTCCGTTGGCGTTTTCAACAAGCGGGGGAATAGGACCGGCAGCAGACTCTTTAATGAAAAGTATAGCGCGAAGGATATCAGCTAGAAAGTCTATTTCGTACCATGAAGTAATCAGCGACATGCGAGGCAAACTATCTATATGCTTAGCAAGGTTTGCCTCAACTTCTTATCGGGCTAGTAGGAGAGCACATATCGTGCTTGGACAGCGATGCGTCGAAGAAAGCTGACTGCAAAACATGTAGAGGCCCTTTTGCGGGAACCCTTTTCAGTTGTAAACGTTTTATGAGTTAATAATAAATTTATTATTAAAAAAATTAAAATTATTATTATAAAAATTATTATTATAAAAAAAGAAAAGTTAAAAAAAAGAAACTATCTTGATACCTATTAACTACTTACAACAATCGACTGCGTTTCAGACAATCGACTGCGTTTCAGACAATCTACTTACAATAGTAGATTAATTTAGTAGATTAGATCTACTAAATTAACTACTTACAATAATAATGCCTAAAGGACGTCCTGACAGTGTATTGAAATGCTGCAATTGCAATGGACAGGCTGCAAAATGCAAAAACTGCAAATGTGTTAAGGCCGGTTGAAAATGCACAACATGTAGAGTGGGCGGATGTATCAATAAGACGAATATAAGTACATCTTCCGATGTATGTATTTTAACTGGAATTCCGGAAAATAATATATACAGAAACGCTATAGAATCAGAATCTTCGCAAAGAAATGCATATCAAAATCATGCAAACAGAACAGTAATTACTGATGCTACTCAGATTGTATCTGTGAATAATGGAATTTCTAATAACTTAGAAATTTGTAATATTGAGGGGATATATCAAGTGGCTATTCAATGGAAGCCAAATATCATGGTGCTCCCTCGATGTTCTGCAAGTAATACTATAATTGATACTATCGCAAACTTCTATTTCGATGTTGCACGAAAAAATAATAATGAGAACTCTGTTCTCAAGTCTGCTACAGTTTTTTTACAATGCGTTCCCCAAAGAATTCCATCGAAAAAAGTTAACGTGATTCGAAAAACATTAGAGAACAAACTGGCTTTGTGGTCAACAAAAAAATATAAAGAGCTTTTTGACGAGACAATTACCTACAAGTAGCTTTTAGTGAACCTAGAAAAAATTCACATATGACGGATTGGAAAAAGAATTATGTTAGACTAATGTTACGAGGGAAAGTTGCTGCAAGTTCCGCGATTCTTGATAACAATGATTCGTCAGGTCCGCTAGGCCCTAATGTTATGGTTTGATCTTCATCTGTCAAAGAAGTGCTTGAAAATCTACACCCTATCCCAGAAAATCTACATCCATGATTCTCTTCTGTCATCACCAATTCATAGAGCGATCACATATCACTCTGTACGCTTCACGCAAATTGACGAAGACGCTATCATCAAAGCTTGTAAAAAGACTAACGGAAGTGCAGGACCGTCAGGATGTGATTCGAATCTATGGAAATTCATGCTCACAGGCTTCGGAAATCATTCACGTAACCTTGCCAGGGCTTTGGCTGAATTCACAATTCGATTAACTACTGATAAAATTCCTCCTGGTGTTCTTGATGCGTTTACGACATGTAGGCTTGTCGCTATCCCTAAGAAATCTGGAGGGTATAAGACCGATAGGAGTGTGTGAAGTTACGAGACGCATAGTATGTAAAGCCATACTCGAAGTGGTAAAATTCGACTTGCAAGACGTGGCTGGAAAGAGTCAACTGGCAGCATCACAACGTGGCGGAATTGAGTTTGCTATTCATTCCATCAAATCCGCATTTATGTCGAATAAACAACGCTGTGTTCTTGCCGTGGATGCTTCTAACGCATTTAACTCTTTAAATCGACAAGCTGCTATTCACAATATACAATACATTTGTCCTTCGTTGGCTTGTGTTCTTGCAAACACTTACAGAACTGACGCTCAACTAGTGCTTGGCGGTACAAGCATATTTTCTCGAGAGGGGTTCACACAAGGGGACCCCTTAGCTATGGCGGCTTTCTCCATGGCATCACTTCCGTTGATCAACAAAATTAAAAACAGTGTTCCCAGCATCACACAAGTTTGGTTTGCGGATGATGCAAACTTTGTCGGTACTATTGACGAGTTAAATATAATATGGAATGTATTGAAAAGCGATGGACCTCAATACGGATATTTCGTTAACGCTAAGAAAACACATCTACTTACTCATCCATCTGAAATAAAGCAAGCATGCCCATTGAAAGAAATTGAAATATCATCGGATGGTATTATGATACTTGGCATTCCTATATGCACTACCGAGTATGTAGATTCGGTTGCACTTGATAAATCTCAAAGTTGGAATCGTCTACTTGATCGTTTAGTAGAAATAGCCAAAGTTGATCCACATGTATCTTATATCGGTCTTACAAAATCAGTACAATGGAAATGGACTCACTTTTTCAGAAATACAACATTTGAATGCGGGCATTTGTCAACGCTGTTGACCATACTAAAAGACAAGCTTTTACCATCTTTAACAAGTCGAACCTTGAATCATGATTGGTGGACAATATTGACCTCACCTCTTAAACAAGGAGGTCTAGGCGTATTAGACCCCATTTTCACATCCACACTGGAATATGAAAACGCACAACTAATCTGTAATACTTATGATTCTGAATATACAGGAGAAACTCTGCGACAAGTACAAGCAGATGTTATAAAAAGTATTTCTCGTCAACGAATTAATGTTTACAAGAAAAGTTTAATTGATGTCAAACAAAGGGCTCAACAAGCAGTATTGAATGCAATTAACCATGCTACTCAGAATTGCGCTTCATCATGGCTAAGTGCGCTTCCTCTAGCCGTTGATAACTTTCATCTCCATTCTTATGAATTTAGGGATGCCATATGTTCCAGATATGGATGGAATCCACCAGATCTAAACAAAAAAAACATGTATATGCGGTACAACAAATGGCATTATTCACACACTATCATGTAAACGCGGTGGTGTACCAATAATCCGTCACAACCGTATTCGGAACACGATCGCTTATGCATTATCAGAGATATGCTACGACGTCGAAGTCGAGCCAACTTTGCAAAAGATTCCAGACAGCTTAGAATTCATGAATAATTCAACAACGAAAAATAACAATGCACGCCTAGACATTTCATGTTATGGACTACAGTACAATCGATATGAGCGGACGTTTTTTGACGTCAATGTTTTTTCAGTACATGCTCCGTCATATGCCAGCAGTTCGCCTCTCGCCGCCTTTGAATATAATGAAAATCGCAAAAACAGCAAATGCAATGAAAGAATTGTCAGTGTGGAAGAAAGCAAGTTTATACCATTAATTTTATCATCATCAGGAGGAGTTAGACCGCGAGCTCTTAAGCTACTCAAGAACATTGCCTCGATATCATCGAGGTTAAAATCAGAAAAAAAAGTGATGTATTGGTTCACCTTAAACGCAAGATTAGCTTCTCGATTGCACGTGCTTCTTCACTATGTCTGCGAATGCCGCGATCAAGTAGAAGACATCCAATCTTTTCTGACAATAAATCTTATTTATAGGCACGTTTACGGGAACCTAATTTCTGTGAATTAACTTTTCTTTTTTAATAAACAATATTACAAAAAAATTATTATTATTAAACAAGGTGGCGACACCGAAAAAGCAACGTTAAAAATTATGACTTAAAAGTTACATGTACTTAACCATATTGAAAATATACGTAAGTACTAATGATTTCAATTTTATATCTTTTAAATGTAAAAGAAAAAATTGTATAGTTTGTGATGTTATAAATAATAATAATTGTATCGTAAGTAATACGACAAAAAAATGTTTTTCATTAAATATTAATAATAATTGTAACTGCAATACCGCTGATGTAGTGTATCTAATACAATGCACATGTGGATTGCAATATATAGGAAAAACATATCAAATGTTAAAAACTAGGTTTAGGCAACACATATATAATATACAGCATAATAGTCAAACTATATTTCATAAACATATGAGATTAATAGGACATGATATTAAAAACTGTAAATTATTTATTTTAGAACATATTATCGAAGAAAACATTTCAATATTAAATCAAAAACTATTAGAAAAAGAATATTTTTGGATTAAAACGCTTAATTCCATGTACCCATTAGGATTGAATGACGTGATACAAGGAATTGGCAGAAGTAGTATAATACACACTACTTTGGAGTGTACTGTGCTGTAGTATAATACATACTACTTTGTAGTGTACAGTGCTGCATCTAGGATAAAAGACTTCACACGAGGATAATTTATGAAGCCGACCAAATGATGATACTCGCTCGTGTATGCAATTATTCATTCTATTAACCTGGCAGATTCCGGTTTCCTGTCAAGAAAATTCAAAAAACAGATTGTCGGTTGTTTCCGGCAACTGTAGTGCTATCTCCGTCTTTTTGTTACAAAAGACGGAAACAACGTACAGTTTGCCCAAGTGGAAATGTGTTCCTTACAAACTGTATCGTTTGTTTTTACAGAAAAGCCGCAGTGGAAAATTTCAGCAGATCATTAAAGGACCGAAACACGAAAGGTAGGCGTAGGCTCACTGCTGATGAGGTCCACCTACGCTGATTGTAGTGTACAGTGCTGCATCTAGGATTAAAGACTTCACACGAGGATAATTTATGAAGCCGACCAAATGATGATACTCGCTCGTGTATGCAATAATTCATTCTATTAACCTGGCAGATTCCGGTTTCCTGTCAAGAAAATTCAAAAAACAGATTGTCGGTTGTTTCCGGCAACTGTAGTGCTATCTCCGTCTTTTTGTTACAAAAGACGGAAACAACGTACAGTTTGCACAAGTGGAAATGTGTCCCTTACAAACTGTATCGTTTGTTTTTACAGAAAGGCAGCAGTGGAAAATTTCAGCAGATCATTAAATGACCGAAACACGAAAGGTAGGCGTAGGCTCACTGCTGATGAGGTCCACCTACGCTGATTGTAGTGTACAGTGCTGCATCTAGGATTAAAGACTTCACACGAGGATAATTTATGAAGCCGACCAAATGATGATACTCGCTCGTGTATGCAATTATTCATTCTATTAACCTGGCAGATTCCGGTTTCCTGTCAAGAAAATTCAAAAAACAGATTGTCGGTTGTTTCCGGCAACTGTAGTGCTATCTCCGTCTTTTTGTTACAAAAGACGGAAACAACGTACAGTTTGCACAAGTGGAAATGTGTTCCTTACAAACTGTATCGTTTGTTTTTACAGAAAGGCAGCAGTGGAAAATTTCAGCAGATCATTAAAGGACCGAAACACGAAAGGTAGGCGTAGGCTCACTGCTGATGAGGTCCACCTACGCTGATTGTAGTGTACAGTGCTGCATCTAGGATTAAAGACTTCACACGAGGATAATTTATGAAGCCGACCAAATGATGATACTCGCTCGTGTATGCAATTATTCATTCTATTAACCTGGCAGATTCCGGTTTCCTGTCAAGAAAATTCAAAAAACAGATTGTCGGTTGTTTCCGGCAACTGTAGTGCTATCTCCGTCTTTTTGTTACAAAAGACGGAAACAACGTACAGTTTGCACAAGTGGAAATGTGTTCCTTACAAACTGTATCGTTTGTTTTTACAGAAAGGCAGCAGAGGAAAATTTCAGCAGATCATTAAAGGACCGAAACACGAAAGGTAGGCGTAGGCTCACTGCTGATGAGGTCCACCTACGCTGATTGTAGTGTACAGTGCTGCATCTAGGATTAAAGACTTCACACGAGGATAATTTATGAAGCCGACCAAATGATGATACTCGCTCGTGTATGCAATTATTCATTCTATTAACCTGGCAGATTCCGGTTTCCTGTCAAGAAAATTCAAAAAACAGATTGTCGGTTGTTTCCGGCAACTGTAGTGCTATCTCCGTCTTTTTGTTACAAAAGAAGGAAACAACGTACAGTTTGCACAAGTGGAAATGTGTTCCTTACAAACTGTATCGTTTGTTTTTACAGAAAGGCAGCAGAGGAAAATTTCAGCAGATCATTTAAGGACCGAAACACGAAAGGTAGGCGAAGGCTCACTGCTGATGAGGTCCACCTACGCTGATTGTAGTGCACAGTGCTGCATCTAGGATTAAAGACTTCACACGAGGATAATTTATGAAGCCGACAAAATGATGATACTCGCTCGTGTATGCAATTATTCATTCTATTAACCTGGCAGATTCCGGTTTCCTGTCAAGAAAATTCAAAAAACAGATTGTCGGTTGTTTCCGGCAACTGTAGTGCTATCTCCGTCTTTTTGTTACGAGGTCTACCTACGCTGATTGTAGTGTACAGTGCTGCATCTAGGATTAGAGACTTCACACGAGGATAATTTATGAAGCCGACCAAATGATGATACTCGCTCGTGTATGCAATTATTCATTCTATTAACCTGGCAGATTCCGGTTTCCTGTCAAGAAAATTCAAAAAACAGATTGTCGGTTGTTTCTGGCAACTGTAGTGCTATCTCCGTATTTTTGTTACAAAAGAAGGAAACAACGTACAGTTTGCACAAGTGGAAATGTGTTCCTTACAAACTGTATCGTTTGTTTTTACAGAAAGGCAGCAGAGGAAAATTTCAGCAGATCATTAAAGGACCGAAACACGAAAGGTAGGCGTAGGCTCACTGCTGATGAGGTCCACCTACGCTGATTGTAGTGTACAGTGCTGCATCTAGGATTAAAGACTTCACACGAGGATAATTTATGAAGCCGACCAAATGATGATACTCGCTCGTGTATGCAATTATTCATTCTATTAACCTGGCAGATTCCGGTTTCCTGTCAAGAAAATTCAAAAAACAGATTGTCGGTTGTTTCCGGCAACTGTAGTGCTATCTCCGTCTTTTTGTTACAAAAGACGGAAACAACGTACAGTTTGCACAAGTGGAAATGTGTTCCTTACAAACTGTATCGTTTGTTTTTACAGAAAGGCAGCAGTGGAAAATTTCAGCAGATCATTAAAGGACCGAAACACGAAAGGTAGGCGTAGGCTCACTGCTGATGAGGTCCACCTACGCTGATTGTAGTGTACAGTGCTGCATCTAGGATTAAAGACTTCACACGAGGATAATTTATGAAGCCGACCAAATGATGATACTCGCTCGTGTATGCAATTATTCATTCTATTAACCTGGCAGATTCCGGTTTCCTGTCAAGAAAATTCAAAAAACAGATTGTCGGTTGTTTCCGGCAACTGTAGTGCTATCTCCGTCTTTTTGTTACAAAAGACGGAAACAACGTACAGTTTGCACAAGTGGAAATGTGTTCCTTACAAACTGTATCGTTTGTTTTTACAGAAAGGCAGCAGAGGAAAATTTCAGCAGATCATTAAAGGACCGAAACACGAAAGGTAGGCGTAGGCTCACTGCTGATGAGGTCCACCTACGCTGATTGTAGTGTACAGTGCTGCATCTAGGATTAAAGACTTCACACGAGGATAATTTATGAAGCCGACCAAATGATGATACTCGCTCGTGTATGCAATTATTCATTCTATTAACCTGGCAGATTCCGGTTTCCTGTCAAGAAAATTCAAAAAACAGATTGTCGGTTGTTTCCGGCAACTGTAGTGCTATCTCCGTCTTTTTGTTACAAAAGACGGAAACAACGTACAGTTTGCACAAGTGGAAATGTGTTCCTTACAAACTGTATCGTTTGTTTTTACAGAAAGGCAGCAGAGGAAAATTTCAGCAGATCATTAAAGGACCGAAACACGAAAGGTAGGCGTAGGCTCACTGCTGATGAGGTCCACCTACGCTGATTGTAGTGTACAGTGCTGCATCTAGGATTAAAGACTTCACACGAGGATAATTTATGAAGCCGACCAAATGATGATACTCGCTCGTGTATGCAATTATTCATTCTATTAACCTGGCAGATTCCGGTTTCCTGTCAAGAAAATTCAAAAAACAGATTGTCGGTTGTTTCCGGCAACTGTAGTGCTATCTCCGTCTTTTTGTTACAAAAGACGGAAACAACGTACAGTTTGCACAAGTGGAAATGTGTTCCTTACAAACTGTATCGTTTGTTTTTACAGAAAGGCAGCAGAGGAAAATTTCAGCAGATCATTAAAGGACCGAAACACGAAAGGTAGGCGTAGGCTCACTGCTGATGAGGTCCACCTACGCTGATTGTAGTGTACAGTGCTGCATCTAGGATTAAAGACTTCACACGAGGATAATTTATGAAGCCGACCAAATGATGATACTCGCTCGTGTATGCAATTATTCATTCTATTAACCTGGCAGATTCCGGTTTCCTGTCAAGAAAATTCAAAAAACAGATTGTCGGTTGTTTCCGGCAACTGTAGTGCTATCTCCGTCTTTTTGTTACAAAAGACGGAAACAACGTACAGTTTGCACAAGTGGAAATGTGTTCCTTACAAACTGTATCGTTTGTTTTTACAGAAAGGCAGCAGAGGAAAATTTCAGCAGATCATTAAAGGACCGAAACACGAAAGGTAGGCGTAGGCTCACTGCTGATGAGGTCCACCTACGCTGATTGTAGTGTACAGTGCTGCATCTAGGATTAAAGACTTCACACGAGGATAATTTATGAAGCCGACCAAATGATGATACTCGCTCGTGTATGCAATTATTCATTCTATTAACCTGGCAGATTCCGGTTTCCTGTCAAGAAAATTCAAAAAACAGATTGTCGGTTGTTTCCGGCAACTGTAGTGCTATCTCCGTCTTTTTGTTACAAAAGACGGAAACAACGTACAGTTTGCACAAGTGGAAATGTGTTCCTTACAAACTGTATCGTTTGTTTTTACAGAAAGGCAGCAGAGGAAAATTTCAGCAGATCATTAAAGGACCGAAACACGAAAGGTAGGCGTAGGCTCACTGCTGATGAGGTCCACCTACGCTGATTGTAGTGTACAGTGCTGCATCTAGGATTAAAGACTTCACACGAGGATAATTTATGAAGCCGACCAAATGATGATACTCGCTCGTGTATGCAATTATTCATTCTATTAACCTGGCAGATTCCGGTTTCCTGTCAAGAAAATTCAAAAAACAGATTGTCGGTTGTTTCCGGCAACTGTAGTGCTATCTCCGTCTTTTTGTTACAAAAGACGGAAACAACGTACAGTTTGCACAAGTGGAAATGTGTTCCTTACAAACTGTATCGTTTGTTTTTACAGAAAGGCAGCAGAGGAAAATTTCAGCAGATCATTAAAGGACCGAAACACGAAAGGTAGGCGTAGGCTCACTGCTGATGAGGTCCACCTACGCTGATTGTAGTGTACAGTGCTGCATCTAGGATTAAAGACTTCACACGAGGATAATTTATGAAGCCGACCAAATGATGATACTCGCTCGTGTATGCAATTATTCATTCTATTAACCTGGCAGATTCCGGTTTCCTGTCAAGAAAATTCAAAAAACAGATTGTCGGTTGTTTCCGGCAACTGTAGTGCTATCTCCGTCTTTTTGTTACAAAAGACGGAAACAACGTACAGTTTGCACAAGTGGAAATGTGTTCCTTACAAACTGTATCGTTTGTTTTTACAGAAAGGCAGCAGAGGAAAATTTCAGCAGATCATTAAAGGACCGAAACACGAAAGGTAGGCGTAGGCTCACTGCTGATGAGGTCCACCTACGCTGATTGTAGTGTA
>WNNJ02003499.1:0-24982 GCA_012934845.2 Pomphorhynchus laevis | reverse complement strand
CTCTACGCTAACTAAACTTTTACAAATGAAATTGTAGTTTTAATAAGTTGTAAATTAGTATTTTCGATAATTTAAAATTTTTTTATCGTATCTGATTTGAAACAAAAAAACGTATCATTTTTATTAAGTTTATAAAATAAAAAATTTACATTTAATAAACAAAAAAATTATAAATTAATGGTACAGCTTTTTAATTATTTACAGTGGCCTTCAAATTTATGCAAAATGTTTAACAAAGTCGATGATGCGGCCATCGACGTTAAAATTTTAAAATTATATTAACTTAAAATTAGGAAGCTATAGATGACTAGTTGATAAGAAAAATAATTATTAAGAAAAATATGTAGGTTTTCGAATATTACGAAGAACCTTCCTCTACCAACGCTGATTTAATTTGAAATTAGAAATGATTTCAATTTAAATTTGCAAAGTGTAATAAATAAGTTTTTCATTAAATCTAAATGCCAATAAAGCAGACGAGTCGAGTCAGCCAACATTAAAAGGACCGAAACATGAAACGTATGAATTGGATCAGTAGCTGATGAGGTTCACCAATACTAAAATGTAGAGTACTGCTGTTGACTTATAGATAGGATGACAGTAGCGTGCATGAAAAATAGTCATCAAAATTTTAATGTTAACAATGACTGCACAGATATATCAACTAAATATCAAAATGCGGAAAAATTCTATTTTGTTATTTAAAAGATATTTTTTAACTATTTACATCTTATTTGAAATAAAGCATTTATATAAATCATTATCTGCTTTGACTGAGTTTTAAAATCATTATTGTTTAATGAATTGCCAATACGAGAATGTAATATTAATCATTTAATGTTGCTAATACCAATAGAATAAATGCTAATTGACTAAATGAAGTTTATGAATAAACGTTGAATTATTTCATTTGATAAAGAATTATTGGAGTTTGATCAAAGAAAGAAGGAAAGTTTTATTTGTTAGTTCGCTAACCTTTGTTAGGATCTTCAGAAAATTACCTAGTAATTTTTTAGGTAGTTTTCTAAAGATGTTAACAGTAGTTAGCGAAATATCAATAAAAAATTTCCTATTTTCTTTGATCCAGCTCTAATAATTCTTTAACAATAATAGATCATTATCAACTATCTAAAATCATTTAATACAATCTCTTGTATAATATTATATATGATATATATCAGCAGCACTCCGTCATTTATGACCCCGTCATTACTGATCTCAACACTCCAACATTATATAAGCTTTAGCATTTATTTTGTAATTATGTATTTGCATTGAGTAATTAAATTAAGCATTTCTATTAGAGCCGGTTCATATCTCTGCCAGACACCGAGCGTAGCCATAGACAAGGGAAATGCATCATCAGTTATATTAACGAACAGTCTGCTATAATGTCACAGTTGTGATGCATTTAAACATTTGTTCATCTAAGTTTATGTAAATTGTAATCTTTTCAAAAAAATAATTGATTAATCATTAATATTGTTCCCTTGGTATGTTATCGTCTGGAGGATAAAGCAAGCACTAGTCAACTCTTACAGACGAGCTCAGTTGTTAAAGAGGATGATCTTATTCAAGATTGATCGGTCCGCTTCAGAATGCCTATCTTCAGTACGATTTTAAAATTGAGAATGATCAAAAACGATAGTTAAAATTATTTTATGATCGCTTAACATTACAAAGACGATAGCCTGAGACCTGCACATTTGTGAATTTTATAATGCGATTTAAAAGTCTAAATAATTTAAATTTAAAGTGCACTATGATAATTTAATTTTAAATATTATTAGTTATAAACAAATACATTTTAATAATTTATGGATTTATTCATTTTAATAATTTATTAATTTATTCTGCTTGTTATTTGCAGGTGATCCTCGTACAACGTTAGCTTATTATATTCTTCAGAAAATTACAATAATTTTCTGAAGATAGGAAGGTAATTTCCTTCACAAATTAATGGATTACATTAAATCTTACAAATCTGAATCAGATACTTCGGCAATTAAGTTCAACAGCATTCAAACTCATTCTAACGGTTGATAATGATCTTAAAATTTGCAGGGAATAATACAGGACTAATATTAAATTTTGTAAATATGGCATACGTGTCCACGTGGGTGTTATGTCTTCAACTAATAACATTGGTATTTTATAGTAACAGCCTATAATTATGATATTTCATATATTATAAAATGGTTCACCTATTCATACAAAGAATGTTACACTCCATTAATTGTTCTTGTTCAGCGTGATCCATTTCCGAGAAACACAAAATTTAAATCATTTTTGCTGGATATTTCGGCCAAACGTGAAACTCTAATATTTTTAGATTAGCAATTAATCTGAAAAATACAGATACGCACAAATGTCACAAATTTCAAAAATATTATTATAACTTGGGAACCCGAGATTGCTTAGTCTGTGTGAGTCTTCAATGAGAAAACCCTGACTTACTGCTTATATAAAATTCTTAAATACAATATCACCTAAAACTAAAATTCATTGCGCAATAACTTTATTTTTTAATGTAGATAAACCGGATAATCTCTACTGATGATTATTTAGTATTATTAACTTGGTGACTTTGAAAAGAATTCCAATTTAATTATTCTGATGTAGAATTGGCCGTAATCTTAAATATTGTATATTTGTCAGCGAGTATTTTATGTATTTGCTAAATTTAATCCACAGAATTAAAGACACTTATTTCATCAAATCGCTCTTTTATTGCTGATTAATCATTTTAAAGCGTAAGATCGATTTTATAGCTAAGGTTTAACTTCGTGTTGCTGAGCGAACTCTTTCTACTCTATCGAATATAACAGCGATTATATTAAATATAATTATTAATAAATACTAATTAATATAATTAGTATTTTATCTAACAGATTTATTCAAGATTTATTTATCAATAAACACTAAAACGTTCAAGTTTTTGGAATTATTTATCCCTAAGTGATAGACGCAAATTTCTTATGCAATTTATTTACAAATTTGAAATCACTTGGATATAGAAATTAGCTGGAATCATTAGCTACCAAAATTTCACAAATAAAAACATGGAATTTAATATCTTCAATGCTTATTCTTGACGTTCATTAATCAAAAAGTAAAATTTCAAATAATATTTTTATAAAAAGTGCCAAATATTGTTGACCTTTTAAGTTTATTCATATATTTCTTATTTAGATAACAGGGCAATTACTTCGATTGAAGTTTAAGCTACACGATATCGTTCTACGGCCGTTATCATTTGAGACAAATTGTAATGTATGCTTATCTGATGGAACTACATTTAGTTTACGACTCGTTGATGCTCACCACTGTCCTGGTTCAGCAATGGTCATCATCAACAAGTAAGTATTAAATACAATGATGTCTTATAGTACATCGATTCATTGCATAAAACGATTTATGTAACTTGTTCTCAAATTACCATTTTCGATTTTTAAAAAATGGTAATTTAAAATTATTGACATTTTACTGATTTTGATAGCATTCCAATGACTCAAAATTTGTAAATAAATTGCATTGTAAATTTTACATGCAAACTACCGGCTTATTTAATCTAAAATATTTTAATGGAGAAGAATGTTGTGAATATATCACGATCGATGTTATGTACTAGCTTATTTAGTAAGTCAATTATATAACGAACATGACAGAATATGAGTTAGAACAAAACGCATTAGAGAAGAAACCTATATTGTAAATTTATATACGAATTGTTGCAATTGTTCAACAAAATTAACGACCGTGGCAATTGTTAGTGATGCAATTTTCGTAATATGCATTATTTATCTTGCATTAATATTTAAACTATGGCATTTAAATCAACAATAAATTTTCAAATTTCCAATTAAAAATCTTTTTCATTCTTAATATTTGTATAGTAACGTGATTGATTAGTATTAATATTTTATATACTATAAAATATGATATTATTTTATATACCATAAAATAATATCCAGTAGAAGTAGTTAAGTATAAAAATAGTAGTTTTAGTATATAAATGGTATATAAAGTATACCATTTGTATTAGTTTTAGTATATAAATATTAATATATAATTATAAATAATATTTATAAACTATTAATATTATAACTATTTATAATATTTATAAATAGTTATATACTAATATAAATATTTATATTAGTATATAAACTAATATAAATATTAATTTAAATGTGTATTAATTATGTGTATCTTTCGTGTAAATATTTGTTTAATCACTTTTGTTTTTAAAAAGAGACGAAGTTCTTTTTAAATCGAAGTTCTTGTTTTTAAAAAGAGACGAAGTTTTTAAACTTCGTCTCCATCTGTACTCCATCTGTCACTTTTTAATTTATAAAAGTAATCAATTCGTTTAATGATGGTTCAGTTTAAATTATTTTAATTTCGATCGATTAGACTGAATGATGGTAAGTGTGACGATAATGAGCGAATACTGTATACCGGGGACTTTCGATTTGAAGATTCACTTCTGGAACAATTGAATTTGAGCAAAGTGTTCGGTTGTATTGCATTTCAATCCGTTTACATCGATGATACATATATATCAAAGCCGTTGACAGGAAATATTCAATGTTTTCCGTCCAGATCTGAGGCTCTATCCCAAGCCATTAATTGGCTGGAAACCCAAAAGAAAGATATCGATAACAAAGTAATTGATAAGATTTTAATTCCCGTTTATAAAACTGGCAAGGAGCAATTACTTTACGAAATAGCAAAACATTTCCAGACGAGAATATCGATTCACGATGAAGAACGATTTAAAGTATTTGAAATATTAAATTTAAGTAAGCATTTTGTTTTAAATAGACCCAATGCGTGGTTACAAACGATATCATGGAGCAAGAATAACGCTAGAAAATGTGATAATCGATCAAGGCTATTATTGCTATCTGGACGTCTTTGCTTTGCAGCTAAACAAAGCGCAGATTTCCAGCACAAGTCAATTTTGTACTCTGATCATTGTAGTCCAGACGAACTCTACACTTTTATAGAACATATCCGTTTTGATAAAGTGTTCACACTAACTGGCAAAGATGTAAATCCGCATTTATTAAAGATAAAACTGCGAGGAACTATGAAAATATTAGAAAATCGAGATAATAAATCATTAAATTATTTAAATACTTCATCAGACACTCGAAGATCCCCAGTTTTTACATTGGATAACGTAAGTCATCAATATGGCGATAATGATGTACGACCGTCACAAAATTGCAAATATCCGTTTATATCAACAAATTATTTGTGGCAATCGACTCAACGCTGTAAAGTTTTAAATTTACAGCAGATTGTAGATCACAAAGGTGCATTTTCAGTAAATGCTCCTGAAATTGTTGAAGATTATATCTGTAAATATCTCGATCTCTAAATTATTGCTAATTTGAATATTTAGCTTGTTAAATACAATGTAAATATATTGTTCAGACTGTGATATGTTGTAAATGATTAGTTGAAGTGTGTACAACTTACAAGAATAAAAACAATTAAAATTGTTTTTATTGTCTTTGCTAAGAATAAAAAAACAATTGAAATTGTCTTTTTTCTTGTAGTTCTTTAAATTTAATTTTTGCTTATTATACTTTTTACTAAGACATTGCGATATACAATAAATGAAGTAGAAACAATCAATCCCAACTAGTCCTAATTATGACTGGTCAATAGGGATACATATTACTGGTGCATGTAGTGAGATATATCTAGTATTGCAGACCAATGACCTGTAGCATACAACGTGAATTAGGCACAGTGAAAACGTAACGTTTTCTTTGTGATAATGTAATTCTAAAAATTACATTATCTCGACAAAAATAAAGGTTTATTTGTCACCATTTAAATATATGTCGGATAGTGAAGGCAATCTGCGAATTAGGTTATAACAGGAATCACGATTTTCAGTATCCCACCAAAGCCCATATACGTATAACACAGGATTTAGTGAGCTAGCCGACAGCACACCAGCAAGAAGCCCTTACCTTGACATCTTTAAATCGTGTATGGTAATCTCAAATAACTTTCTTCAAAATGAAGATGAGGTGACTTTATTCCGTGATTCTCGTGAATGGCCTGCTCCAATCTTTATCTATCATGCTTATGACGATAATACTACGACGGAACCTCATTTCGTTCCCATGTACCCTGAACCTTGTTTTTCGATCATTATTAAGTGTTATGAGTTAAGATGGAAAGTACATTAAGCGATAGTCGATAGCTTTACTGAAGTCTAAGCATTTGCTTTACATCGATAGATCTGAGCAAATAATGCATTAGTGAATTAGCTGAACAGATCCGACTTTTAATCGCTTTTGAGTTTCTACCCTCATTCTAGAACAATACACTTATGTATTTGAACCTTCACACCAGACAATACTTTGTCCACGATATGGCTGTAGATGAACCTTGACTCGATAAAAAGTGCATTGTTGCGGAGTCAAGGCAACATCATAGATAAAAAAGGCAGATATGGTATCTTAATGGAATCGAATTAAATATCGTGACAAATAACCGCATCTCGATATTCTGTACATGTAAACAAGGAATATAAGTTGATAAAAGGGATAATATTGTCGTGTCTAGAATACGTACGCAACATTTGCTTTGCTAGTAAAGATATGCTACAGCTACCCGAAGATATTATCGCACCCCACATGTGGATCGCCTGGACAAAATACTAAGACCGTTCAAGAATTATTGGAGATTATAATAATACAAAAATCGATTATTTTGAGGAAGAGTATAACCTATTATAAATTGTAATAGAAAAAGGTATTTGCATATTTTGTTTTTACATCTTTGTTCAAAATGCGAGAAGTTTTCAATTGCTTATATTCGTGTATTTATGAACTAGTCGCAAAGTGGCGACGGGTGAATACCCTGTATAGAAAAAAATTCTGTATCAGCGATTTAAGAATTAAATTAAAAATACACTTTAATTTAACTCTTTCATTTAAATTTTCATGTACTTTAAATCCATCATTATTGATTATACAAGTATCAAATGCAAGGCTGGACATTTTTATGGAAAAGTTAGACTCGTAGTACAAGATTTAGACCAATATTTATCACATTATATGATAATGTGACAAGATTATCTGTCTTATTGTGCGATGATACCGAAGTTGAAAACTACTGAGCCACACTGATGGTCCAGTATCATCAGTGTGCTCTTAGGGCGAAAGTATCCATAGCTTGATGGATTTCCTTAAAACTAAATATCCATATGGGTACTGATCGTATGTGGTAGACGGCACTGTGAGATTACTTTTCACTTTGAGATAAGTACTTAGATTTTAAGCCAACTATACATATTTGTGTATTTAATAATTGCAATTTATTTTTGTAAAATTTAAAATAAATTTTACAAATTTATTTTAAATTTGATTTAAAAAAATTCTTTGTTTAAAAGAAAAATGTATTCCACTTGATTCAATTTTAACAGCTAAAATCAAAGTGTTTTGCTCCTTATAGTTCATTTTTAGATTCTAAGACGACTATAACACGTTTATAGGACTTATTGGTATTTTTATTTTTAAAACTGGTTTGTCGTTTGTTGCTGGTTTTGAAGTATTTAAAAATTAATAATTTAAAATATTTCAAAAGTTTTAAATATTTAAATGGTATCAGTCAGGAATTTGATTTAAAAGCATATTTGTTTTATTCTCTCTGTGTGGGTAGATCTTAAGTATAGCCCTCAAATCAATAAAATAGTACACATGAGCAACGATTATATTATATAATAACATTGATTATATAAATGGTTGAGATTTTACATAAAATGTTTACCCAAGTTCATGCTTCATCCAATTACACGGCAACACTATCTTGCAAAATGACCATTTTACAATTAATTCTTAAATTAATTTAAATTATGTAAAAATTAAAAAAATAGTTGGATTCTTCATAATGTTAAAAAATGAATAGCGGTTATTTGCGTTAAACTCGGCAAAACAAAGAAGAAATTCGAAAGTCCAGCAGAGTTTGCTTATTCTGAAAGTTTTCACATAAAAATCTTGTTTTTATAATTAGAGTAGCCGTTTCTTTTTGGATACCAATCATATATTAAATGTTAATGAAAAAATTAGTTATAAAATGTGTTAGCAAGAATATTAACTAAAGCTTATTATATGAAATAATGGAGCTCCTAAAAACATAATTTTAAGTGAATCTTCAAAATATCAAATAGAAGCTTTCACTCAAAGTGCTATTCGATGCCGTTTCCTGTAATCTTTGGCATTGCTAAATTATATCGATGGTAAAGATCTCTAAGGCTAGCTGTTTCGTCCTGAAATTCCTTAATCGTAGATTTTCCGTATTGCTTGATGTTCATAAAATGTATTCTACAGTATGCTTTAAATTTAAGTTGTCTTAGATTTCGTTCAAGAAGAAAGCTAATAACCTGTTCGAAAAGACGATAACCCTGAACAAATGTCATTAAAAGGTTTTTTAGCAGGTAAAATATTAAAGCGCTGTTAAAAGTTTGATATTTTAAAAGAACAATCAATCGAATAGCCAAATACAGAATATCCTGACTAAACAAAGTAACACAGATGCTCCAGATTTCAGTTCCAAAGAAGAATTCTTTTAAAATACTAAATCTCATTGATAGCGGTGCTTTAAGAAACGGGATAATACTTAATACATTATCACGTTGTATACGACCTTCCATATTCAATGAAAACTGGTACATCGATATAAAATAGACAACTAAAATAGAACGATGTAGAAATAAAATATTAAAAACTATTATTCAAAGTTAACAGTAAGCTAATTATTATAATATAATAATTATAAAATTTCTGAGAACGAAAAGAGTCAGGCTGGAATAATGTTAAAGTATTGGTAATTTTCTGAAAATGCTAACAGAAGTTAGCGAGATATCAACGAAAAATTTTCCTCTTTACTTTGATCCAGCTACAATAATTCTTTGTTAAAATATCAATTTATTTGTATTTTGCTTTGGTGAAGTGCTCGAAGTAAGGAGTAATGCCAATTAACGCAGCAAATAGTTAATAAACACGTTTTCTATTCAATAAATGTTTTTCTAACTATAACGTATACAATTCCTTTAAAACACTTTTATACATTTAAAAGTAATTCTTCTAATTATCAAAAGGTATATGAGCAACCTTAATTTGTATGCATTGATCTGCAAAGTGTTTTATCTTGCGACATCGGCTTAGCAATTCCAACTAATTAAAGAATATTAATTAAGTAAACTGATAAATTGAACTAATAACTAATAAAGGTCATCTTCAAATTGCTTTTATGATTTTATTATATGGTGATCTTACAAAACATTACACAAAATGCATGCTATTTTATGAAAGACCCTAATTTTGTATCTGTAGGTATTGCTCAAATTGCTGTGTTTCATTACTGCACATTTTCCTGCAGCTACTTTATTAAAATTAAAACAGAGCGTGATTGACTGGGTAACAAGATCATAATCTGATTGCTATATTTACAATATATTTGTGAAAATTTGTAAATTTTATTTCTTCAATGATTTTACCCATACCGAAAGATTTAGTGACTAATAAATTACTCTATTTAATTATTGATAAAAATTAAAAATTATTCGGATTTTGTGAATTTTTTAATTGCTATAATACATTCTACAATGTATTTCTTTATTTATTTCATTTTATCTATTTAAATAAACTTTCAATTATATTAAAATTTAAATTAATGTAGCATTATGAGGAACAAAGTTTTATCTGCAGATGTAAGTATATTATTCTTAATAAAGTTTATTTAAAAAATTCTATTAGAGCAAATTTTGAACGTATTTTAATCATTAGAAAGACTGATGATACAAGCGGGTAACAAGGCCATAATCATATTGCTATATTGTTCCTCCTGATGACCTCTAATACTTTATGGAAAATTATCGATAATAAAGAATATACTTTGTGTTAGAATAAGATACTATATAATCAAATTTAATCCAAGGAAATACGTCCTTAGCACGTATTTGGCCTCTCAGTTATTTGGGGTAGAGGAGTTAGATGCCGAAACATGATAGCATAGCAGTTGCTCATGATGACCTCTAATCCTAATTATGATACAACGTCTGTTATTAGTCAATTCATAAAAATGACTTTTATTTTAAATTTCTTTTTTTAACTTATATAAGTTATAAAATTTTATAAAAATTATTTATTTTATTATTTAAGTATTAAATTTTGATTTAGCATTATTATGTTTTGTTTATTTTATAATTATATTAAATACGTAGACTCAGCTAGCTGATTTGATTTGCTCTACTGACATGTTATTATTGACATGTGGACTTTGTTTTCCCGGTAATATGACCTCTGTCAGAAATACTGAAACTATGTATTATTGGTTACGACGTTATTACTATTTTTCTCATTTTCAAACAAGTTTGATGAATTATTATAATTTATTATAATATATATTTAATATATATTAAATATTATATATAATAATATATTATTAATATAATATATTAATAAATTATATATTAATTTAATTATATATTAATATATATTATATATTTATATAATATATTATATATATTTATTATATTAAATATTGTATATAATATATATTAAATATTTAATATTTAATATATATTTAATATACTTTAAATAAAAATTAATTTTTATTAATTGACTAATAACAAACGTTGTATCAGGATAAGGATTAGATGTCATCAGGAGCAACTGCTATGCTATCATGTTTCGGCATCTAACTCCTCTACCCCAAATAACTGCGGAGTCAAATACGTGTTAAGGACGTATTTCCTCTGATTAAATTTGATTATTTAGTATCTTATTCCGATACAAAGTATATTCTTTATTATCTATAATTTTTTCGCTCAATAGTTTGAATAAATTGTTAATAATATTTTGTTGATTTATGTATTGTAAATATAATATTTTAGCATTTTGTTATAAGAAAAAGAAAAATTCATCAAACTTAATTACTTTAAGTATTTTATTCATATAGACAGAAAGTGGTTTTAATGTACATTTAAACGCACTACATATGAACCTAGGTTTTATTGGATTTTTATGTAATTTTGGATTCCAATATAATATAGGTATAGTTTTATTATCTAATTCAACCTTTATACCCTTTTTATCCATTATAGAACAGTGACTTGTAATAATTGTTTCTAAACTCAACTCACTACGTTCATATGTTGGATTTACATTTAAATCATTAGAATTAACCTCTTTCATTAGTATATCATAATAAAGCTTTTTGCATATGAAGACAAAGTTATTACTAGCTTTATCAATAGTTGTTATTATATAGTTATCCTTTAATTTAGTAAGTTCTTTATACATATCTTTATTAATTTTATCTTTCCTTTTATAATTGTTTGTTATTTTCATTTTATTTTTAATTTTATCAAATATATAATCTTTCCAAATGTTTATCTTAGATATATTCGAGCTTTCACTATTAATCAGCTTACTAAAGTAATCATTTAAGTTATTATATAACGAATTGTAAATTTTATTTTTGTCGTTGTTGTTATTATTTAATCTATATTTATACCCTTTTGATAGCAGCTTTCTTAATTCACAATTTTCAATTAATTCTAGATTATGGGTACATATATGTTCATTTATTTTATCAAAACTAAGACTTATACAATTGCATTCTGTTTCCATTATGTTTCTAATATTATCGTTACATATTGATTTTAATTCTTTATTATAATTACAAATTTTTCGTCCTAATGGTGGTAGGAGTTTATACCTTATTTTAGGAATATATTTACTTAAATCTGACCCTATTATTTCTTTACTTTTAGAATTATTTAAAAGTCCGGCTATATTTATGTTATCTATACATTTATTAATGAAGTTTATGGTTAATGTATATTTTCTATTGTTATTATTAACATTTATTGTACGATTATAGTATTTTGTATTACAATAACTGTCTATTATACAACTTAGCCTATCATAGTCGTTAATTAATTTTTGATTTATTGAACATATGATATCTTTAGAAAAACTTCTTATATTTACATAAAGATCTTTTAGCTTATTATCACTTAAAAGTTGTTTTAACATTTCTAATTGTTCATTTATATACATATCTTTTTTAATATTTTTAACTCTATTTTTCCTATTCCTTTTATCACCATGACTTCTTGGTTTGCGTTTAACCGGATTATTATAATATAGTTGTTTATTATGTATTATACTACTTCTGCCAATTCCTTGTACCACGTCATTCAATCCTAATGGGTACATGGAATTAAGCGTTTTAATCCAAAAATCTTCTTTTTCTAATAGTTTTTGATTTAATATTGAAATGTTTTCTTCGATAATATGTTCTAAAATAAATAATTTACAGTTTTTAATATCATGTCCTATTAATCTCATATGTTTATGAAATATAGTTTGACTATTATGCTGTATATTATATATGTGTTGCCTAAACCTAGTTTTTAACATTTGATATGTTTTTCCTATATATTGCAATCCACATGTGCATTGTATTAGATACACTACACCTGCGGTATTGCAGTTACAATTATTATTAATATTTAATGAAAAACATTTGTTTGTCGTATTACTTACGATACAATTATTATTTATAACATCACAAACTATACAATTTTTTCTGTTACATTTAAAAGATCTAAAATTGAAATCATTAGTACTTACGTATTTTTCCAATATTGTTGAGTACATGTAACTTTTAAGTCATGACTTTTAACGTTGCTTTTTCGGTGTCGCCACCTAGTTTAGTTGACTCGGACTAAACTTACAACGGGCCATCCAGCAGCATCTGACAGGGGGCTGCCCTGCTTAAGGCGGTTGCAGGCTGGAACAAGATCTATAAAGATCTACCACCTTCACTCCACGCGCTACGCGACCTAGCTATTGGCCATTACCTGGTCTCTTAAACGTGATCACGTGAAGCAGTTTACATTTTAAAGTGTAAACACCTTGGGATGCAAACTTCTCCCTTTTTTAAGAATTAATAATTCATGCTTGTTTGAAAATAAGAAAAAATAATAAAGTCGTAACCAATAATACATAGTTTCAGTATTTCTGACAGAGGTCATATTACCGGGAAAACAAAGTCCACAGGTCAATAATAACATGTCAGTAGAACAAATTAAATCAGCTAACTGAGTCTACGTATTGTTATATAATTATAAAATAAACAAAACATAATAATGCTAAATCAAAATTTAATAATTAAATAATAAAATTAATAATTGTTTTTAGATTTTCTATAATTTAAATCAAGTTAAAAATAAAAATAAAAAATAAAATTTAAAATAAACGTCATTTTTATGAATTGACTAATAAATAACAGACGTTGTATCAGAATAAGAATTAGAGGTCATCAGGAGGAACTGCTATGTATTTTTATAGATTGAAATCGCTCCTTGTAGTATATTGTTCTAAAAATCAATGGCTTCAAAGCGAGATAATAATTTATTTAAAGTGGCAAATGCATGCCAGCTGTACGCTTACAAGTGCACTAACAAACAAATAACAGCAAAAATCATAGAGATAAATTACTTAAATTGTTTAAATGGGATCGGATTTGGCGTTTGAAGCACGGCATTGAGGTTGATTGGTGTATGTGAATGGACAGATGATTCTACGAGAGAGAAGCAGCCACAAGAAAGGAGCAGAAGCCAAACGAGTTAGAGTAGTTTGAGACATTTAAAAGAAGGGAATAACGGGAACGCAAAGAACAGAAAACAGGATGAGACTTGTCGAGTAAACAAAGGTTGAGGAATGAAGGGTTATAAAAAGTTACTAGACTGAAAGAAATGAGAAGAAGGCGAATTTGTTGAGCACGACAATACATGGTAGGCAAACAAATAGAAGCAATATGATGGGATGTATGATCAAAACGACGAAGACGGATGAGAATTCGAACGGCTGCGTTGACGATGCGTTTTAGTGGAAGAAGAATGGATTTAGGTGAGTTAGAAAATAGACTAAGACAGTAATCAAGTCTTGAGAAAAGGAGAGAAGATATGAGAGTCATACAAGAAGGGAAATTGATCAATCTACGAATTTGACTGAGGCTGCGGATAATCAAGGTAAATGAGCGTACTTTATCTCTAACGAAAGGTTTAAGTGAAGTCGGTTGTCGAAATAGAAGCCTAAGAAAACGAGATTGTCAGCGATGGGAATAATTGTAGAATTTAACCGGGGCGTCGAAGAAGGATCCACATTATTTAGGATCTATTAGGATTAAGAGTAAGACAAAGAGAATAAAGATGATTGAAAATTGAGGCAAGACAGTTCGAATCAGAAACACTAAAATCATGAATACGATAAACAAGTGCGTGAGCATAGATGAGTATGTCATTAGCATATTGCATAACATGAAAATTAAATGTATAAGAAATAGAAGGCAAATCACCGAGAAGATAGAAAAGCAAATCCGTCGTTGATTTGACGGATTAATAAGGATGACTCGTTGTTTGTTTTACGTCGATGTTTCTTAATCCGAGCTAACTTGAGCTAAGCAATATCAGAAGAGGAGCGGTCAGAAAAGATTGGACAAGTAGATGAAGTGGTAAGAAATTTAAAACGTGGGAGAGTACCAAAGAAGCATGTGAAATATATCGGAAAACGATTTTTAGGAGTGGAGGACTGATATGATTGGGTTTAGTGGATTTGTTTAAACGGACAAAAGATAGGAGCGATATTATTAAAAAGGGATGGATTATCACCAGGAGGAATGGTTGCACATTCAAGAAGCCTTAAGTTAGATATGATAATACAGCGATCGCGCGAAGGAGAACGATTACGTGGAAGTGATGAATAGACAGAGCTGGTAGGAGTAGAGGCAGAAGAGCAGGTAGAAGTGGGAACAAGGAGTGTGTATGAACAAGGAGTGTGTGTGAGTATTGTAAATCAACTTCTACGATGAAACAAAGAGGTTTAATTCAACACTAAACATCTGAAATCAAAAAAGCAATCAAATCAAATATGGTAAAAAACCGATAGCAATCCAAGTCGTTAATACATCATTCTGCCACACTGTGTGGCAGTGCTATCATTTTTTGATTGAGTTGATTCTTCTCTTTCATCATTATTTGTCGTTTCTGGCTGTTTCGAAGAATCGAGATCATCCCTGTTGTCGCTTGCTAGATTTTGCGTCGATACATTTTGTACTCGTCAGAATTGATCTTGAACTGCTGAGTACACCGGGTTAGAATCGATTAGCCTGACGCCTTTAACTAACGGGTCGAATTTCGATGAGCGATTATTTTGTCGCATCAGTACATTTCCATCCTCGCTTAGCCATCATGGCAGCTTATGGCATGATGGAAATTGTCGCGAGGATGAAAAGGTCTTATATGCGGTGTTTCGTTAGTCGATGCACATAATAACCTGCGGATGGACGACAACGCGTCGGGAAGAATTTTTTCCCACTTTGTTATCGGCATGTTTCTCGTCTGTAAAGCCAGCAGGATTTCTTTTCATAAGGTTTCATTGAGTCTTTCACACTGGTTGTTTCCTTGAGGTCTGTAAGGTGTAGTTTGACTTTTGCATATCCCCATGTCCGATAACCATTGTTTAAACGACAGTGACTGGAAGGCAGAATATGTGGCTTTGATAAGATACAGATCATCCGGCGGCTTGTAGAATCTGGGCTTTATACAGCAACATGTCCTACAATTTACGACAACGAATCTTACTTCGTCAACGGAATGAGGTAAATTTCTGCATCGCACAATGTATAACATCCTCGTAACACCTAAATGTACAAAATTTTCATTTATAAATTTTAGGTCGTCTAGACGGCTTATCGAGCCACATACGTCTCGCGACCTAGCATCAGCGGACCAGTTTTTTGAACCTGACCTATATTCAATGTTATAGGGGAAATTTTAAAGTTCCATTTTTCAACCTGCAATTTTGTAATTTTTTATTTTTTTCCGTGACGCCTGTTGTCGAACATAAAAGAAACAGATCTTTGATCCGTTATAAGTTTGAACGGTCGATTTAGTAGGAAGTGCTTCCATGGTCTTGGGGATTCGATTATCGCGCACGCTTCCTTTTCGACAATGTGATATCGTCTATCGTGTATGTTCAGAGTACGCGAGAAGAAGGCAACCGGTCGTCCTTGTTACAATAAGGCTGCTCCGATGGCGTTCTCAGAGGCATCTGTTTCGACGGAAAACGAAATTTGCTCATAAATTGTGCAAGTACATAAGTCAATTATATCCGTTTTTAAAACTTCGATCGCACGCTGCGATTTTTGATTCAACGGAAACGTTGTGCTGGACCTAGTAAGTGGTGACAACTTTGCGGAGAAATTCTTTATCCATCTACTATAATAAGAGAAGAATCTGAGGAAGCGTTTGAGCGATGTCGCATCATTAGGTATTTTGAAATTTTTCAGTGCTGCTAGTCGATTTGGGTCAGGTTTCATTGTACTAAATGATATATCATACCCCAGTGTCCTGATCTTTGTGGCACAGTATACTGATTCCTTTCCATTTATCTTGATACCGAATTTGTTTAGCGCTTCTTTAAATAGGGCAAGATTCAAGTCATGATCCAATTTAGATTTTCCATAGATAATGACGTCGTCGAGATACGAAAATACACTATTCAATTTATTTACGTCGATTAAATTGTTCATGTATCGCTGAAAGCATGATACGCCATTCGTGACTCCCATGGGTATGTGTTTTTGAAATGGTAAAGGCGACAATTCGCCTCAAACGCAGTAAAATGCCTTTCACGAGGGTCAATCTCAATTTGATAATAAGCTTCCTGCAGTTCGATGAGGGAATAATATCGATGTTTTGATATTTCATTCGCTAGTTCTGCAATTTTTGATAGTGGGTATGCATCAAGGTATGTAAATCGGTTTATAGTATGAGAGAAATCCACGATAAGACGTGTTCTTCTTGTGACTCTGGAGATGACGACCTGGGCTCTCCATGGTGACTTGCTTGGTTCTATGATGTCATCTTTGATCATGCGTTGGATTCCGTTCTGAATGAATGAATTATCGACTCTGGACAATTTTTTAACCAGTAAAACGAAAACTACTGTAGGTTCATGAAAACTACTGAAGGGTCACGGTCACTATTAATAAGTCTACTAATATACAATTATATTTTGAGGTTTTCTGTACAACTACGAGTTTCACTTCTATATCTCTGCGCTATAACGAGAGGTAATTATTATTTTCAAGCTATTGATACTCCATTCACTGCACATCAATGTTATAGGTAGAAGGTAGGCTAGTAACAAGTCAAGCTACAATTTGAAGATTCCACTTGAGAGCACATACAAATTAAAGAGAAAGTTCATTTAATTTTAGTGTATCAATTCATTTAAAAGCTTGTATTTTCGAACTAAAACGAAATTATCAGTGTCTTACCGAAAATGTTATGGTATTGAAGGCAAACGTGGAATATGTGTATTATATAGTTATTTTTGCCTAAAAATCATATGATTAAGCTTCGTTATATTAAAAGATATTATTAGCCGATTTATGATCCGTAAAATATTTTTAATTGCATTGACTTAATTTTTAAAGTTTATTTAAAGTTGTTTTTATAGATGTCAGGAGTTGTGTGTTTTAATGGTCGTGTTGCTATTGACGTGTTTGGATTTCCAAACTTTAAACATCCGGAAGTGTTTATACTATCACATGTTCATGACGATCATATCAGGGGACTTCGAAATTCTTGGTCATTAGGACCAATCTATTGTTCCGAGGTAGGTTTATAGAAGTTTCTATTTTTCTAAATGCAAGTCGTTATTTCTGTGAACATTCTTAAAGACCAAACTTTACCTTACACAAAATTATTAAATAATACTGAGACAATTTATTATACCACCATACCTTTTGGTATTGGTAATTCTTACCAATACAGATAATATTTTACCGCTTTATCCTTAAATAATAACGATTTTATAAATGCACATTTGGTTAGGAAGCAATAAAATATAAAAATATGTAAAATTTTAATCCTGATGATGGTAGCAGGAGCTATCGAAATGCTGTACTGCTTAATAAAGGGTAATTTTTTCTTTTTCTTTCTTTTAAAACTATCTAATCGAAAATGTAAGGATATTCTGGATTTAGTGTGTAATATAAAATATGTAATTTTAGAATGTGTGATTGACGCAAAATGTGTAAATATGTGATTTAGTGAATGTGTCATTCTGAATAAATCACATTCTATAAAGCAATACGCAATGACCCGCGATAATCCTGTATCTGGCGAGAAAATTATTAAATAATAAATTTAATAATTATCGAATATTAAAAAATACCATATTTTGATCAATTTTTTAAATCTAGAATTTCGGATCAATTAGTCGTTTTGGCGTTTACGCGATGACTTTATTTTTGAATAAAGTCATTCAAATACATAAATCTAATTTATTTTTATAGTTCGCTATGTAATCATCAGAGCAACAAATACAATTAGCTCAAACGAATTATCCGGATAATTAGTTTTTCTGATCACAAACTAGCAAAATATATTTTCTTCAGCAACATGCGAAATATAAATTAAATTGGTGTTTGTTAATCCTGTTTCAAAATTCTAAAAAAGAGGTTTAAAATAATTTATAATTAAATTAAGATGGAACTGTTTAAAATCATAATAATTATGTACGATATTTGTAAATTATTATCGCTGGATATGGTCCGGTTTATGTATTTGAATGACTTTATCCAAAAATAAAGTCATTGCGTAAACGTCAAAACGACTAATTGATCATGTCCGAAATTCTAGATTTAAAAAATTGATCAAAGTATGGTATTTTTAAATATTAGATAAATAAATGTATTTACGAATAAATGTATTTTTTAATAATATAATTATATAGTTAATTACATGTAATTATATTTATGTACTCTATAAATTATAGATGATTAGCTTGATAACATGAAATATTAGCGAAAATAGGTTGGTTTTCAAATTCAAGGTATAATTTGAAAATCCTACCAACGAATGAAATTGTAGTTTTAATAAGTTGTAAATTAGTATTTTCGATAATTTAAAATTTTTTTATCGTATCTGATTTGAAACAAAAAAACGTATCATTTTTATATTGTCCGATTCCTTTTGTATCATATATGCCATTGATATTAAATTTGACGAATGTAACACAACACAAAGCTGACAACATTATGTCTCTTAAAATTGGAAAGGAATATGGTTGGTTTGATGAATATAATTGCGAATATTGTGCATTTAGTGGACGTGATTTTAGAAGTGCTATCGTAAGTGAAAACTATAGACACGAGGGCGGTTCCGTATGCAGTCATTTGGCAGTAAGTATACACAGAAGTCCAAATCCTAACATCCGTCAATACTATCAGAATGTAGAGTGTGACGGTGCATTAGACGAAATTTGCGAGAGAAGGATAGATCGCAGCATCGCATCACGCTCTACGCTAACTAAACTTTTACAAATGAAATTGTAGTTTTAATAAGTTGTAAATTAGTATTTTCGATAATTTAAAATTTTTTTATCGTATCTGATTTGAAACAAAAAAACGTATCATTTTTATTAAGTTTATAAAATAAAAAATTTACATTTAATAAACAAAAAAATATAAATTAATGGTGTGGCTTTTTAATTATTCACAGTGGCCTTCGAATTTATGCAAAATGTTTAACAACGTCGATGATGTGGCCATCGACGTTAAAATTTTAAAATTATATTAACTTAAAATTAGGAAGCTATAGATGACTAGTTGATAAGAAAAATAATTATTAAGAAAAATAGGTAGGTTTTCGAATTAAACGAAGAACCTTCATCTACCAACGCTGATTTAATTTGAAATTAGAAATGATTTCAATTTAAATTTGCAAAGTGTAATAAGTTTTTCATTAAATCTAAATGCCAATAAAGCAGACGAGTCGAGTCAGCCAACATTAAAAGGACCGAAACATGAAACGTATGAATTGGATCAGTAGCTGATGAGGTTCACCAATACTAAAATGTAGAGTACTGCTGTTGACTTATAGATAGGATGACAGTAGCGTGCATGAAAAATAGTCATCAAAATTTTAATGTTAACAATGACTGCACAGATATATCAACTAAATATCAAAATGCGGAAAAATTCTATTTTGTTATTTAAAAGATATTTTTTAACTATTTACATCTTATTTGAAATAAAGCATTTATATAAATCATTATCTGCTTTGACTGAGTTTTAAAATCATTATTGTTTAATGAATTGCCAATACGAGAATGTAATATTAATCATTTAATGTTGCTAATACCAATAGAATAAATGCTAATTGACTAAATGAAGTTTATGAATAAACGTTGAATTATTTCATTTGATAAAGAATTATTGGAGTTTGATCAAAGAAAGAAGGAAAGTTTTATTTGTTAGTTCGCTAACCTTTGTTAGAATCTTCAGAAAATTACCTAGTAATTTTTTAGGTAGTTTTCTAAAGATGTTAACAGTAGTTAGCGAAATATCAATAAAAAATTTCCTATTTTCTTTGATCCAGCTCTAATAATTCTTTAACAATAATAGATCATTATCAACTATCTAAAATCATTTAATACAATCTCTTGTATAATATTATATATGATATATATCAGCAGCACTCCGTCATTTATGACCCCGTCATTACTGATCTCAACACTCCAACATTATATAAGCTTTAGCATTTATTTTGTAATTATGTATTTGCATTGAGTAATTAAATTAAGCATTTCTATTAGAGCCGGTTCATATCTCTGCCAGACACCGAGCGTAGCCATAGACAAGGGAAATGCATCATCAGTTATATTAACGAACAGTCTGCTATAATGTCACAGTTGTGATGCATTTAAACATTTGTTCATCTAAGTTTATGTAAATTGTAATCTTTTCAAAAAAATAATTGATTAATCATTAATATTGTTCCCTTGGTATGTTATCGTCTGGAGGATAAAGCAAGCACTAGTCAACTCTTACAGACGAGCTCAGTTGTTAAAGAGGATGATCTTATTCAAGATTGATCGGTCCGCTTCAGAATGCCTATCTTCAGTACGATTTTAAAATTGAGAATGATCAAAAACGATAGTTAAAATTATTTTATGATCGCTTAACATTACAAAGACGATAGCCTGAGACCTGCACATTTGTGAATTTTATAATGCGATTTAAAAGTCTAAATAATTTAAATTTAAAGTGCACTATGATAATTTAATTTTAAATATTATTAGTTATAAACAAATACATTTTAATAATTTATGGATTTATTCATTTTAATAATTTATTAATTTATTCTGCTTGTTATTTGCAGGTGATCCTCGTACAACGTTAGCTTATTATATTCTTCAGAAAATTACAATAATTTTCTGAAGATAGGAAGGTAATTTCCTTCACAAATTAATGGATTACATTAAATCTTACAAATCTGAATCAGATACTTCGGCAATTAAGTTCAACAGCATTCAAACTCATTCTAACGGTTGATAATGATCTTAAAATTTGCAGGGAATAATACAGGACTAATATTAAATTTTGTAAATATGGCATACGTGTCCACGTGGGTGTTATGTCTTCAACTAATAACATTGGTATTTTATAGTAACAGCCTATAATTATGATATTTCATATATTATAAAATGGTTCACCTATTCATACAAAGAATGTTACACTCCATTAATTGTTCTTGTTCAGCGTGATCCATTTCCGAGAAACACAAAATTTAAATCATTTTTGCTGGATATTTCGGCCAAACGTGAAACTCTAATATTTTTAGATTAGCAATTAATCTGAAAAATACAGATACGCACAAATGTCACAAATTTCAAAAATATTATTATAACTTGGGAACCCGAGATTGCTTAGTCTGTGTGAGTCTTCAATGAGAAAACCCTGACTTACTGCTTATATAAAATTCTTAAATACAATATCACCTAAAACTAAAATTCATTGCGCAATAACTTTATTTTTTAATGTAGATAAACCGGATAATCTCTACTGATGATTATTTAGTATTATTAACTTGGTGACTTTGAAAAGAATTCCAATTTAATTATTCTGATGTAGAATTGGCCGTAATCTTAAATATTGTATATTTGTCAGCGAGTATTTTATGTATTTGCTAAATTTAATCCACAGAATTAAAGACACTTATTTCATCAAATCGCTCTTTTATTGCTGATTAATCATTTTAAAGCGTAAGATCGATTTTATAGCTAAGGTTTAACTTCGTGTTGCTGAGCGAACTCTTTCTACTCTATCGAATATAACAGCGATTATATTAAATATAATTATTAATAAATACTAATTAATATAATTAGTATTTTATCTAACAGATTTATTCAAGATTTATTTATCAATAAACACTAAAACGTTCAAGTTTTTGGAATTATTTATCCCTAAGTGATAGACGCAAATTTCTTATGCAATTTATTTACAAATTTGAAATCACTTGGATATAGAAATTAGCTGGAATCATTAGCTACCAAAATTTCACAAATAAAAACATGGAATTTAATATCTTCAATGCTTATTCTTGACGTTCATTAATCAAAAAGTAAAATTTCAAATAATATTTTTATAAAAAGTGCCAAATATTGTTGACCTTTTAAGTTTATTCATATATTTCTTATTTAGATAACAGGGCAATTACTTCGATTGAAGTTTAAGCTACACGATATCGTTCTACGGCCGTTATCATTTGAGACAAATTGTAATGTATGCTTATCTGATGGAACTACATTTAGTTTACGACTCGTTGATGCTCACCACTGTCCTGGTTCAGCAATGGTCATCATCAACAAGTAAGTATTAAATACAATGATGTCTTATAGTACATCGATTCATTGCATAAAACGATTTATGTAACTTGCTCTCAAATTACCATTTTCAATTTTTAAAAAATGGTAATTTAAAATTATTGACATTTTACTGATTTTGATAGCATTCCAATGACTCAAAATTTGTAAATAAATTGCATTGTAAATTTTACATGCAAACTACCGGCTTATTTAATCTAAAATATTTTAATGGAGAAGAATGTTGTGAATATATCACGATCGATGTTATGTACTAGCTTATTTAGTAAGTCAATTATATAACGAACATGACAGAATATGAGTTAGAACAAAACGCATTAGAGAAGAAACCTATATTGTAAATTTATATACGAATTGTTGCAATTGTTCAACAAAATTAACGACCGTGGCAATTGTTAGTGATGCAATTTTCGTAATATGCATTATTTATCTTGCATTAATATTTAAACTATGGCATTTAAATCAACAATAAATTTTCAAATTTCCAATTAAAAATCTTTTTCATTCTTAATATTTGTATAGTAACGTGATTGATTAGTATTAATATTTTATATACTATAAAATATGATATTATTTTATATACCATAAAATAATATCCAGTAGAAGTAGTTAAGTATAAAAATAGTAGTTTTAGTATATAAATGGTATATAAAGTATACCATTTGTATTAGTTTTAGTATATAAATATTAATATATAATTATAAATAATATTTATAAACTATTAATATTATAACTATTTATAATATTTATAAATAGTTATATACTAATATAAATATTTATATTAGTATATAAACTAATATAAATATTAATTTAAATGTGTATTAATTATGTGTATCTTTCGTGTAAATATTTGTTTAATCACTTTTGTTTTTAAAAAGAGACGAAGTTCTTTTTAAATCGAAGTTCTTGTTTTTAAAAAGAGACGAAGTTTTTAAACTTCGTCTCCATCTGTACTCCATCTGTCACTTTTTAATTTATAAAAGTAATCAATTCGTTTAATGATGGTTCAGTTTAAATTATTTTAATTTCGATCGATTAGACTGAATGATGGTAAGTGTGACGATAATGAGCGAATACTGTATACCGGGGACTTTCGATTTGAAGATTCACTTCTGGAACAATTGAATTTGAGCAAAGTGTTCGGTTGTATTGCATTTCAATCCGTTTACATCGATGATACATATATATCAAAGCCGTTGACAGGAAATATTCAATGTTTTCCGTCCAGATCTGAGGCTCTATCCCAAGCCATTAATTGGCTGGAAACCCAAAAGAAAGATATCGATAACAAAGTAATTGATAAGATTTTAATTCCCGTTTATAAAACTGGCAAGGAGCAATTACTTTACGAAATAGCAAAACATTTCCAGACGAGAATATCGATTCACGATGAAGAACGATTTAAAGTATTTGAAATATTAAATTTAAGTAAGCATTTTGTTTTAAATAGACCCAATGCGTGGTTACAAACGATATCATGGAGCAAGAATAACGCTAGAAAATGTGATAATCGATCAAGGCTATTATTGCTATCTGGACGTCTTTGCTTTGCAGCTAAACAAAGCGCAGATTTCCAGCACAAGTCAATTTTGTACTCTGATCATTGTAGTCCAGACGAACTCTACACTTTTATAGAACATATCCGTTTTGATAAAGTGTTCACACTAACTGGCAAAGATGTAAATCCGCATTTATTAAAGATAAAACTGCGAGGAACTATGAAAATATTAGAAAATCGAGATAATAAATCATTAAATTATTTAAATACTTCATCAGACACTCGAAGATCCCCAGTTTTTACATTGGATAACGTAAGTCATCAATATGGCGATAATGATGTACGACCGTCACAAAATTGCAAATATCCGTTTATATCAACAAATTATTTGTGGCAATCGACTCAACGCTGTAAAGTTTTAAATTTACAGCAGATTGTAGATCACAAAGGTGCATTTTCAGTAAATGCTCCTGAAATTGTTGAAGATTATATCTGTAAATATCTCGATCTCTAAATTATTGCTAATTTGAATATTTAGCTTGTTAAATACAATGTAAATATATTGTTCAGACTGTGATATGTTGTAAATGATTAGTTGAAGTGTGTACAACTTACAAGAATAAAAACAATTAAAATTGTTTTTATTGTCTTTGCTAAGAATAAAAAAACAATTGAAATTGTCTTTTTTCTTGTAGTTCTTTAA
>WNNJ02003498.1:0-55090 GCA_012934845.2 Pomphorhynchus laevis | reverse complement strand
GTGGGCTTGTAAGTGCCTGATAGTCACATTTGCCACTTAAAAAACTTTTTCGTCTTAATAATTAAAATATTTATATAATATTAATAATTATAATATTATAATATTATAATAATATTATATTCATATCATCTGCTAAATATTCATATCGTATAATAATATATGATCATCAGGAATTATTTTATCTTTGAATCATAATCCAGATACAACAGTTTGAAGAGCAACAACAAATTGTTTTCGTACGACAAATAGAATTTACATCAACATTTTCTTTTGAACGTTTTTTAATCAAATTCGTTGTAATCTAATAAAATCAACTGGAATATCGATTTCTGTACACACTCGTTTTCCTTGTCTTTTCATGATCGGAAAATTAAAAACAGAAATTACTTCAAACTCCTGATCTTTGAATGTATACTCCAGATACTTGAATATAAGAAAAAATAACGTTTGATGTAAAGCGATAATACAGACCTTCCTCGTAACAGATTTATGCAACGAGTAAACAACATCGGCAGTCTCTATGGCTCTCTTTAGAAATATCACATCAAGTCCACTTCCTCGAGATGCAGGACGGCCTAAACTTTATAATTAAATACATGACAATAATGTATAAGATGATAAAATGTTTAATCGGTTTGCTATCGATTAAACTTTTTGAAAAAAAGTTTAATTAAATTTATTAAATTTAATAAAAAAATCTTAATAAAAATTTAATTTTAAATTTATTAATTAAATTTATTTAAATTTATTAAACTTTTTAAACTCATTGCACTATTTCTAACAAACATTTAATATGAAACATTCAAGATTATGATATATATATCTTACTTACAAATTAATAGCTATTTTGTAAATTAATTAAAAAAGTTAATAAATTAAAACCTTCACCTAAATTGACTTCATACGATTAACATTATTTTTATTCAATTGTATTTTCGATAGAAACCAAAACTCGATTTAATTCAATTTTCCTTAAATTTTAATAATTTTAAATTGGTTATTATCTCATCATCACTATAGCATCATACATTAAAAGAATTATCTTAAATTATTTATTCATCTTAAACTATTAATCTCATCATTAATTATGCATAATTTAGTCTATAAATAAAATATTAACATTAATACATGCTCAAAAAATTCTTTTTCATTCGTAAAATAAATAGTTATTAAATAATTATTTATAATCTATAAGATTATTAATAATATCTAAGATGGTATTATTATATCTTTTTATATAAAATATATAAAAATATATAATTCAATTTTCATATTAATATTTTCTCGATTTAATTCAATTTTAATAATAATCTTGTTTTTATATTTTTATATAATAAACTTGGCATCTTAGAAAATATTAGTATGGAATAGAATATAATTTATTTTATGTGGCAAATGTGGACGGATCCATTTTCAGGTTCACCAAAAAATAAAAAATAAAAAAAGTCAAATTCAGTGCTGTGTATAAGTAAGAAATATGTAAAGGATGTTATATGTCAGGTTTATAGTTAACATTGCCTATAATGAATTTAGGTTTTAATGGACAAGATATATACGCCAGAGGGACAGATGTGAAATGAAAAAAGATAAGGTCAGACTTTAAGGAAGGAGAGGAATTGGATTGATAGGAGCTGTTTACATGGTATGCGTGGAGGCCCTAATTAGTTCAATATCTAGGAATGCCTAAGATAATTATGTGACTGGATCGTAGAATTAGAGAAGATAAATGAACTGATTCGTAGCAAAGAAGTTCAAGATACGATAGTGAGTCGGATGCTCGGAAACTAAAGACCAGAAATAGTAATCGCGTGGTGACGCGTTGATAAATGCTAGGTCATATATAAATGCTAGGCCATATACTAAATTCAGTTTGATTAATGATGATATAATTAAATCTATAATTATATATTAAATATATTAATTTATTTATAAATTAAATATATTAATTATATATTATCTTAGATATTATTATAAGATTAATATATTATCTTATTATATTATATGTTATTAATATTGTAGTCTTAAAATATTTAAATATTATTTACGCATAATATATTTTAATATTATAATTAGTTTATTAATAAGTTAAATTTACTTTAAAAATATTTAGTCTAAAAATACTTTAAATATTGAATACATTAGATTTATGCTATCACTTGGATTTGCTTACAATATTATTTATAAAATAAATAATTAAAATATTTATATTATTAAATAATTATTTACTAAAATATATTTAAATTTACTTTAAATTATCACTTGAATTTGTTCAAGAATTGTGGCATTCAAAAGATTACAAATAAGTATATAAGCTAATTACATTGCAGGTGAACTAAACATTTATATTTTGTACAACTTTATTGCATCTGTGAGATTAATTTCGTCTGGTTGTGACACGACATTCAACGTTACATCAACTAGGCTGGCTGTTCCAGTGGTGCAGATATACATTTCTGTATATTAATTTTGTTATGATATCGTATTCTAACGATCTATTAGAAACCTATCCTATGTGTGTGATCCGCTAGTCGGATCACTATTTTTCATGCTGCCACTTGCAATGAATGTTTTTTAATTTAACTTGATTACATATGTGAGCTGAAATTCTTCTGATTGTGGCATGATATTATCCTTACAGATATTAAATCAGCTAACTGAGTCTACGTATTCAATATAATTATAAAATAAACAAAACATAATAATGCTAAATCAAAATTTAATAATTAAATAATAAAATTAATAATTGTTTTTAGATTTTCTATAATTTAAATCAAGTTAAAATAAAAAATTGAAATTTAAAATAAAAGTCATTTTTATGAATTGACTAATAAATGACAGACGTTGTATCAGAATAAGGGTTAGAGGTCATCAAGAGGAACTGCTATGCTATCAGGTTTCGGCCCTAATTCTTCTACCCAACATATCATTAGGGCCAAACACGTGCTACTGACGTTTTTTCTCTGATTAAATTTGATTATATAGTATCTTATTCTAATACAAAGTGTATTATTAATTATCCATAAAAGATCGATATTAAAAATTCGATATTTAAAAATAAAAACATTTCAATTTCCCTATCTCCACTAATAAATCAAATCAGCTAACTGAGTCTACGTACTTAATATAATTATAAAATAAACAAAACATAATAATGCTAAATCAAAATTTAATAATTAAATAATAAAATAGATAATTGTTATAATATTTTTTATAATTTATAGCAAGTTTAAATATAAAAATATTAAAATTTAAATTAAAAGTAATTTTTATTTTTATTGTTCCTATTCTTGATACATCAGGACGCTACTAATCAGTCAGTGTAGGGAGTAAGCAGATAATAAGGGTAGAATCGTGAAAAGTAGGTATGGGTCAGCAGCTGATGAGGCCCAGCCAAAACTTATATCGATTTCTTAAACTCATATCGAGTTTAAGAAATTCAATACTAAATTGTTTTAATGTTACAAAATGATAAAAGTCAGGATGAAATAATTATTTATTTGAATAATTAAAGCTATTTTTTATTCTCTATTCTTTATAAAGAATAAAGCTATTACGAGGAATAATTCTTGTTTAATTAAAAATGGAAAAATTCATTAAAAATGATTACAATAAATAAATTTAAATCAAAACATCAAATTATCATATTTTACTAAAAATATCAAATTAAATCATTTTATATCTCACTAATAATTATGAATTATCTATAATTCATAATTAATAATAATTTGATATTATTAATTTGCTAATTTGATATTTTACTATAAAATATCAAATTAAATAATTATATTATCTCAACGATAACTAAGGATGACTTTCATTTTTATTGCATTCCTGTTTACACATCTAAAATAACATCTAAAATGTGCTGTAAGGTAAATTTGATCTAATTTTATAGATAAAAATTGTATACCGTTCTTAACTGATAATTCATTGTATTTAGTACCGAAAGGAGGATTCATAATAACTGTATCGAACTGGAAGCCTCTCAAACGTCTTATATCGGTAATTAAAAACTCAATGTTATTTAATAGATCGCAACAGTTTCTCTTCGCTTGTTGAATGGCATCAGAACATACATCGATACCTAAGCAATATCTAAATCAAATAACTTTTAAGGAATTATTAAGGAACAATCGCTTTACAAATTTGAATTTTGAAAAATATCATTAAATAATAATTGCATTATTTATTATTATTTAATCTCAATTTAGATTAATCTTAATATTTAAAGATTAAAATATTTCCATTTTTAAATTTATTTAATACTAAAAATTTAAAAATAGATTATAATTTTTTTATTAAAGTGATCCATTTTTGTAGTTACCGAATCACTCGGCGGGGCATCCAAAATTGCGCCAGACCATTTGGTTGCTGTCGAAAGTAAGCGGGCTCGATCTTTAGGGCAGTCACAAGAAGCAATCAGACCGCGGAGCTGGGTCTCAAACAGGGGCACTGTACAACGTTTTTGTACGGTTGTATCCGTTGGAACAGGCAGGTCAAACGTGAGATCCAACAATCCAATGCCGTCCGATAACTTGAGTCGTTGATGCCTGAGCATCCCATGATATAATACGGCAGGATATTCGAGGTTAAGCCACATATGCTCGAGACAAACGAGCAGAAGGCCGGTATTAATAATCCTTCCGCCCTCAGAACACCATGTTCGCCGAACTTAACTGGCAATAAGGATTGACGCCAGGCCGTGTCAGAGAGCTGAACATTTAGGATTTCGGCAGGGAACAGCGGACTTCCTTGTCGAAAGCTTTCGCTAGTCTGCTAGAAAAACACGGTGCGCAGCGTTGTAGAAAGTTGACCTTCCGTAGCGTCAGACAATGAAGCAATATGAAAAACGCATCGTGCTTCGCTAGTTTGCGAAGCTTCTGACCTACCTGCCGAAGTTGTGCGATGGCTGATTCCAAGCATGAATCGAGGTGACTTCCGCCGCAAAGGGGCGCGCCGAGTAAGTCGGCAGACGATACATCACATTCATCGGCGTATGGCATTAATTCGATCAGATGTTGGACATCAGTGCTGTCAGCGGTGATGATTTGGCACTTGTCTGTGCGTAAGTGTAGGCCGATAGAAGATCCCTGTTGTCGGATGTTAATGATATCGTTGGCAAGAGTGGACAGTTTTCCACCTATACAGCAATCATCTAGATACCACATAAGAAGTGGTGAGGAAAGGCTGTGGGCTAGCTGTTGATAGCTAGCGAGAACAGAAGAGGTCCGAGGGGGGGTCGCCCTGCTGAACTCCCTCTGATGATTCAATAAAAGGGTTGCCGAAAGGCAGAGTGCTTGGACCGTTGTAGCACATTTCCACAGATTCTATAATTTCCGGTATATCCCTCTCCACGTATTGAAGGACGACATCGCGACTGATGGAGTTAAAGGCATTCTCAAAGACTAATTTAATCATGGCTGATGTGCCTATTAGACCGTGTTCTGCGAAACATCTCGCTGAGTGAACTGCGGTCTCGACACCCCCAGGAACGCCAACGTCCAGTTGTGTTGGGAGTAGTTGGTCAACCACCTTATCGGTTGCATATCTGCAGGACAACTTGGCCGCTAATCGACGGAATGTGCACCCAACGGCAATTGGTGTGACTCCTCCATCATTCTTCTTAAAGCTTGGCCCCGCATAAAATAGGTTTAATCGAAGTTGCCACGTTGCCAGCAAGGACGATGCGGGTAAGCTCACAGAATGAGTTCAATAGTCTGTGCCCTGCTGCGCCACTCGAATTAACAACTAGGTCGCGAAGATGAGATGGGTTTAGACCGTCCGCGTCCCCTGATGAAGAAGGTGAAATGATCGGAGAGCCGAAAAGATCGAGGGTTCCGAGATAAGCGGGCCAACTTCGCGAATCCGACGATTCGTCCCCTGTCGTGAACTGCTTTCATAAGAATTCAAACGTCGTTCGGGATGTTAGCGACGCAACACCTCTGTAGTTTGTGAGTCCAGACAAATCAACTGATCATTGTGAGCTAGCAATCGATACACTCCACGAACATCACAGTCCTCCAACTTTTCAGACCTCTTATTTTGAAGGTGATCGTCCAGGAGATCTGCAGGTTTATTCATTTGAGTTCTAGTTGTGATGATAGGAGTTACATTGTACGACGTACACGCTGTTTTCAGCGCTGAGCCCAGTGATGCCGAACCACTACCCCTGCCAATCGTGGTACACGCAAGGCCGACTTAGCAAATCCGAGAAGTTGCCTCCAAGGGGTGTCGTCTAGCGAGCGAGCATTTACTGCGTTAATTAGTTCCCCAAGTTTGTTGGCAACAGTAGTTCTCGCTGATCGTGATATTCGCCGAACCAAGCGAAAGTTCGTGCGCAGAAGTTCGAACAACATTATCGAACTTATGTTACATGAATTGAGAACGACAAGATTGCTATCCGATACGGCAGCTGCATTGATTTGTTAAGGGATTGAAAGTGGCTTGCCGGATCCAGGGAAAGTTGATCCGCCGCCGTGCATGCGGACCAGTCCGTTAGCAGTCGGCATGAAGTCCCTGCAACATATGGAGCATTGCATTTGTGTTATTAGGTTTAAACCTGTCTCGCCACTTTCTTCAGTTCCGCCGGTAGCCATCGATTCGATCGTTGTCGTCGTTTGATTGGAAATTTGATTGATAAATTATTGTATGTTAATTATTTCTCAAACCTTTTCTGGATGCCCTGTCGATCGCCTCGGTAGGTACAAAAAATGGACGATTGCTCATTGTGTCTGGCAACAGCCCCGCGCCCCAGATTTAAATTTTCACTCCCGTTCAATTGCGAGTGCGGGGTTACAACCGATGTATCAGGGACACAGGTCTCGATTGCTCGAAGACAGTGTCTCGACACAACCGCCACAGTGCAGTCAATGCTCTTATTCGTAGTGCTCTGATGCCGGCTGGTGTCCCGTCCAGCCTAGAACTAGTTGGACTGTGCAGAGATGGCGGGGAAAGACCGGATAGCTCTTCATTGGATAGCGCTTCATTGTATGGGACTTAACCTGTCCCAACACAAATGCGGCTAGTAATTTGTTCAACGCGGTCTGTGCGCCGGGCGAGGTGTCGAGAGTGGCCGAGAATTGGAAGCTGGACAAATACATGGTCATCGATGCGTTCCAATACACTTTTGTCCCATTGGCGATCGAGACAATAGGTGCAGCCGGGCCGATTACGTCCAGCTTCCTGGAATCTCTAAGGAAGAAGCTAATTGCCGCTACATGCGATCGGAGAGCAGCGAGATTTCTCTCATATAGATTAAGCTGTGCGGTGCAACGAGGCAACGCGGCCTGTTTTTTGGAGGTCGCCCAGTGAATTGCAGAAGATTATTAATCTGATCTTCGTCATGATTACCCATTTATAAACTCATTGTAATAATTGTGTATTTAGTATATAACGAATTTAAGTGATTGATAAATAAATCTCTGATAAAACAAGTGATAAACAAATTTTTATTTATTTTCTGTTTTTAGTGATAAATAAACAAACTTCAGTATTCAGATTTTTAATATGGAAATTTTGAAATTGAAACGATGTCTTATCTTCCTCAATTGAAAAACAAACAATACTCTTCAGGATTCAACTAGTATATTATTTCGTCTAACTTTTATCAAACAGATAAGTCAAAATGAATATTTGTTATGCATGTGATATGTGTTTATATAAATCTCACCCTACTGTCCTCGTAGTCGCGATTTCAAAACTCCAAATTTGAACTATATTTATTTATGGTTTCTTTCATCTTCCTCGAACACCTAAATTGTGAAATCATCACGAAAATCTCGAAGATAAGGACTATCCTCTGATTCATACATATACCGTGCCCCAGCATTTACCCGAATAAAGTAATGCAATCTGCGATCGCCGAAACGCCATCTCACTTGAAGAGTATCACTTGAGCTACCATGATAAATCATGATCAATTCAAATCATCATCCACAAAAGATCATCAGCATGCCGATGTATTTACTACAAGAAACCACACGAGACATCGCTTGATGTTTTAGCTGATCCATCTATCAGGAATGAGCTTATCATATATTGAAAGACTGCAATGAAGTTAGAGATAGATTATTCATGTATTTTGGACACATTGTTTTCATTTTATGCTTCTCTAATTTCGTGTTTGTATTTATTTAGTTAAGCTCAACGCCGAGAGGCTAATTGCAACTAAACAATATATTCATTTATTATATGAAGTTGTTATACGAGGTTATTATATTCATTATTATTATCATATCATTCGAAAGGTAATGAAAATCATATCTTAAAATGATATTGTCGTTAAATGCCACCAAACCTTGCACATGCGCTGCGTTGACGAATATTCAAGAGTCATTACTGATTAGTAATAAAATTCGTAATAAATCACCTTATTTTTATCTTTTATTTTAAGCATCGAATTTAATGTATCTTTAATTTTCATACACCCACCCTGCACCTGCTAGTGAAGATGCTATCGTTAACATGCCAGTGCCGCAACCAAGGTCTAATACACTACAATTTGTTATATCGTCACGTCCTTTAGCTGAATGGATCATTGTAGCTAAATAAAATAATATTTTATGATTTAGTCAATTTAATATGCACATCAATACATTTATAAAAATATATATTTAAAGTTCAAGTTGATATGCCTTTCAGTCATTGTTACAATTGAAATTTTGATGACTTTATTATGTACGTTGCTTGAATCCTATCCATAAGCCAACCGCAGTACGCTACATTTCAGTATTGGTGGACCTCATAAGCTATTAATCCAATACATCGCTTATCCTCATCAGCGATGATCATCGCTGATCCATTGATCGCTGATCCCACTATCGCTGATCCTCATCAGCAGAGGTAGGGGAAGGTTCTAGCTTCAATTTAAAAACCTACTGATTTTTATAAGTTAATTGTGCAGTCATTGTTACCATTGAAAATTTGATGAATACTTTATTCTGCAATATTCAAAATAAACTGTTTTACATACTGTGTAATATATTTCATCTAAGATGATCAATGTCTCAGACATTGTATGAAAAACAGCTGGACAATCAAAATTCTATTTTATCAAAATCAAAAAAGGTGTATTTAAATTTTCAAATTTGAAAATTGTGTTTGAAAATTTAAATAGTCCTAAACATTGTATGATGAACACAGTTGTGTTGTACTGTGTTCATCACAGTTCAAATTTCATGATGGTGAGCATGTTGTGTTTATAATGATGAACATTTGTTATATTATAAACATCATTTTATTTTTCATAAAGTAATAGTATTAAAGTAATAGTATTAAGCCATAGTATTATATGGCTTATAAATAAAAATAAAAACTACCTAAAGTACATTTTCCAATTGATTGTAAGGAAATAATTATTTAACAATGACTAAAAACTTAAAACTACAAATATCATTTAATTAGTAATTTAAAACTGCGATAAATAAAAATTGTAATTAATATTGTGAAATTTAATTAATAATATTTAATTAATATTTAATAATTAATATTTATTAATATTTAATTAATATTTGATAATTAATATTTAATTATTTGTAATTAATAATGAGAAAGAAGTAAAAGTAGTAAACACTCGAAGAACATGAATAAAGGGCAATTGATTAATGACAAAATATAAAAAACGAATAATTGGCAATAAATAATGGGCAATAAATAAAGCCAATAACTGAAAATTAAGTAGTTAAATTATGGCCACTATTATAGCGACAACATTTTAATTCATGAACAAACAGTCATTAACATGTGGGAAATTGATATTTGTAAAGGACATATCATTAGTATTTAGCTAATTCGAGAACTCAAAGACGCATTCATTACATTTTTGATTTTTAAACAGCCGATTAATTTACAGACTCATCTAACTGCAATTTACAAGTGTCCAAAATTTGAAAATTATTTAGACATATTTTTATAAAACCTATTACCTGCAATATATGGTGGCGTCATATATTGTTCCAATTGATATTGAGGACTGGAAAAGTCTTCCACATTTTCTAATAGCGATTGAAGTTGCTTCAGCTTCATATCCTCTTTGGTATATATATGAAATGGTCACAAGTTATATTAAAGATATTTAAGATATTTAATATAATTATATATTTCAAGATATTTTTAATCGATTTTCAATTTTAATGTTTTTGACCACAACATAAATTTTTAAGTTTAGACTATAGATAATTAAATATTACCCTACTAAATAAACGAACTACTGATTTACTAAATTTTATTATTTAGTATGTATATATTATTTTTAATTTTTCTACAACTTTAAAAAATTTATTATTTAGAACAGTGCTTACTAAACGAAGTCCACTTGACTTTAATAAATTTAACTAAGAAAATTTTATATGATTGCAAGAGCAAGTTAAAAAAACTGGTTACCTCGAGCAAATTTCTAAGAGTCCAGAAAAACATTGAAAGAAGTATATATAAATACAATTTAGATTTAATATATCACAATATTTTTTAATTTTTTTTATTTAAAACCACTAGACCTTACAGATCGTGAGTTGCAAAGCATCAAGAAAAAGAAAAAGAAGTGAAATCAAAGCGAAGTAGCAAAATGCGACCAGCACAGTCGATTCTGAGCCACCATTTCCAGTTAGTCATCATCTTCGTTCAAATCTGCGCCAGCTAATGTTCGAGTAGTTGAAAAGAATTTTATTAGCATCGTATTCAATTGATCCCTCTAAATTCTTACGAACATTGCCTCTAGTACGCCGCCAAGATTTCTCCTGATCCAAGTATAACGTTAACTCAGGTAGTCTATCTCTTTCCATCCGCAGTACATGGCAACATAGATGTATATTCTTTCGAACCAGGTCAGACACGGTAACGCCGAGTGAACATGGTGAATACACTTCTGCGTTTGATACGCGATCGAGCGGATTGACTCTTGCAATTTTCGTAGACAGCAGCGTTCAAAGACATAAAGCTGCTTACTTGTGGTAAGTTTCTCAGACCAGCACTCAGAGCCATACAACAGAACTGGACGGACAACAGACGAATACATTTGGACCTGTTTTAATAGATACATTGGTATCGCGCCAGAGAGAGTTTAGACGTGAGAGAGCGGAACCAGCTTTTATTTTCCGGTTTCGAATGTCGTCATAACATCAGCAGTCATCGGAAAATATTGAACCGAGATAAGTGAAAGATTGTACCTGTACAATAGCTATACCACCGATAATAACTGAGCATGGTGGGGAGTTTATGGCGAGTAGCTTACATTTCGATATTTTAAGGTACAACCAGTATTTTCTTGCTACCTCGTCTATACGGTTTGCTGTACGTTGCGCATCATCAGATTATTCTGTCAGTACGACCACATCATCCGCATAGGTCAGATCAGAAAGCGGAACATTGCTCGGATGCAAGCGTATACCCTCACTTTGCTTGTCAAGTGTTTCCAAAGGAGATAGTAAATGACAATATTAAATAGTTCTGGTGACAGTATACCTCCCAGTCGAACACCTGAACTGACAGGAAACGACCTTCCGATACAGCCACCTTCTCGCACGACAGACATAGTATTTTCATACATTGCACCGATAAGTTCGTATTTTTAATTAGAGTTCATTAGACCTAACGTTTCTCAAACGATTAAATATTCTCGAATAAATGTAGGTTATACCAAATATCCAACATTTGAACTGTTTTTAATTTTCCTTTATTCAAGGAAAATGTAAATTGAATTTATTAAAAGACAATATTTGGCGTCAAATATTGTCGTTTGCAAATTAAAGTATTTATCAGTATTCAATGAGTAATTTGCTACTATATTTTAAATCCACACACCTGTCTTATGTAGTAAAAAATAATGAAGAAATGATGTCATAACAGATTTCTACTGTGAAATTATCTTGTTTGATCTAAACAATTCGGCAAAAAATGAACAACACATAGGTAAGGAGTACCACTAGCCATGAAATAGTTTAAATCTGATATTGAAACTATGGATCAAAAGAGAAAACACCAATACAAGTCTTCTGATGACCTCGGTTGTACCAATACAGAGCGGTTTGGAACGAAACTATATGTCATGGACTTAACGTTAATATGTACGAGTCAGAGTGTGTGAAAATTGAAAGTTAAGAACGAAGAATATCGTGACTAATTTTTACTACAAAATCTCGTTGTTTGATCTATCACAAATACTTAAATTATATTAATATTTACGCGGTATTAATATCGGGATTTATATTACGAATTATATTATTGTATATTCCGTATTGTATATATCTTCCAACATATGACTGTATTTTAGATACTTGAATAAAGCTTCTATCTCGCGTTATCTTCTAATTGGATTTAAACAGCACATGTATTAATTATAAAATAAGTATTATAATATTAAAGTTATTTAATTAAGCTAATTAGATTAATTATTTATATTAACTTGATTATATTTTAAATAATTATAATGAATTCTTTAAAATTACTAAATTGCTATAGCAACACTTTAACACATAAATACTAGGTTTATAAACCAAATATATAAATATTTGATTTCATCTTATTAAATGAGCTATAATACCATTACAAATATTTGGATATTATAAATGGCAATTTGTTTAACCCTTAACCTGTTATATGATTAATTAGCATAATTACTATTTAAATAGCATTTAATAATTCAAAATCAAAATGTTATTTATTAAATAATGAAGATTACACGATGCCATTATCATGTACTATTTTATTGCATCAATATATTATCAAACGATTAAGTAATCGAAATACCCAAAATCGAATATGCAGTCCGATTTTTGTAACAAGTTACTGTCAATTACGATTCAACACGGCTTTGACCTGCTTTGGTTATCTGCTTTTGAAAAATAATAATGTTATCGTAAAAATCGAAAAGATGCAACAAAAAATCCATTGGAACGTGTTGATTTTGGGTCCGCTCTTATGCAACCGCGAGTTCTGTTGGTTAATCCTCGATATTTCCACGTATCTTCCATTATATTCTCCAATTCGATAAACGCTTTATAACTGTCAAGCACTTTCTCAACAACTAATTCGTTTTCTTCCTGGTGGATAGAGCATGTAGAGTATACCAACCTTTTCAGACTACGACCGTATAGTTCAATACAATTGCGAATCATGTCAAACTGAATAGATGACAGCATGTCTAAACGATCTTCATCATGGTCTGTATTATCGGTATTAAAACGAGAGTGAAGCATTCCTGAACCAGTACAAGATGGGTCAACAAGTGCGTAACCAAATCCGTTTGGAAAATCCGTTAGCTCTGTATCGAGCACACTTTGATCACATTTTAACCAGTTGAGCTTGTATACCTTAACACATTTTGGTGATACATTCCTTGAAGTTAGTAGTTTGATCATAAGTTTACATCGTGTTTTACTGCGGTCAATGCTATATATTTGTATAGCTTGACTGTATAAACTAGCTAGATGAAATGTTTTGTTGCCTGGCGCCGCGCAAACGTCGAGTACATCAGATCCTGGATTTGGCTGTAGAATTTCAGCAGGCAAACAACTCGATTTATCCATAAGTACTAGATTTGATTTTAGAAATTCATTTTCGTACGAAAGTACACAATTCAATGACATTAAACTATCAAGCAATTGTTTTAAATAAATTAAAAATTAAAGCAACTTATACTAGACTAGAAACCTACATTTTGCTTATTTAACTTTCATGTCACATTTATAACAATAAATTATAAATAGTTTTTATTTTCTCATAATAGTTTAAGATATTAGATTTTCATTTTCTGTAATGATAGTAATAATAGGGCTTAAGTCCAAATTCTGGTGTCATCTAACACGTATTCTAACACATACTAGACAATTTTGTGAATTCTCCGAATATTAAAATATACAGCAGATATATTATTCTAGTTAAAAACGATATGATAATTATACTTTTATGGCTAAAACTTGTTTCATTGTATAAAAATGTATTGTAAATAAACTATTTGTAATTGTTAGTAGCAACTAAAAGCACGATTGAATAATATTGATTAACCCTAATATTTCTCTAAAATATTAAGTTCAGTTTTTTTCATCATTCCTTTTACGTTCAAATTACAAAAATAGCCCGGTAAATATTCTTTAGATTAAAAGTCATTCTTAACAAGTGCATCATTTCTAGGAATGCTTTCATATTTCCAGTATCATCATCAAGAATTGTGTATTTTATCTCAAATTTTTCAAGATAAATTAATAAAATAATTAATTATTCAACATTAAATAATTTAGATATTATAATAATAAATTTAATTATAATCGATTATATTATAATATATTACATATTAACTATGTTAAATCACATATATTTTTATATTATGCTACTTATGATATTAAATATAAAAGCTACGCATAATGACTTTTCTAAAAATAATGAATCCCATCTTCAGTAATTTTTTTAATTTGTAGTAAAAAGTTCAACAAACAATTAAAATTTGTAAATTTGATAAATTTCAAAACTTTAAGATTTTATTTCTTATAATTTATCTACGTATACTTCGAGTATATTATAGTTAATATTAAATGTTTGATAGTTTAATATCAAAGAATGTCTAATCGACTATCATTACGGTGAAAGACTAAGAGATTCCTAATATGAGGGTCGATAAAGAATGTTTCACCTGGTCTTAGCATTTCGCACATTTTGTCGAAATTATCACAACTACATCCTTGTATTTCTTCAAAACCCAAATTCTCTGTTAGATATGTTTTAACTTCATCCATATTTGATCGCAAAGTATTCACTAGTGCATATCTTGGACATTCATAGTTTTCATCCTTTATTTCACAAGGGTATTCCCTTTCCACTTGTTTTTTTGCTTCCATGAGCGCTGTATAATTTCGTTTAATAATGCCACGAAATCTGCCCTTTACTTCTGTACCATAGCATGCATCATATACGAGTAATTTGGCTAGGCAAGGGTCTAAAAACTTTTCCCTCTCAAGCAATCCCGACCTTTCAATAATATCATCTACTTTCTTTTCGTGTTTCAAGGTCTTCGAAACTTGTGCTAACGACCTTTGCACATTTGAGCACTTAAATTCATAAAGATATGATTTGATCGATTTTCCTGTTTCTTTAAACGCCTTAAGTGCCATAAGTGCGTCATGGTATGCCATTCTAATCTAAATCAAGTTCACAATGAAAGATTATTATACATTCAACAACATACGAGCATTAGCTCAAATAGCTGGCTCACAATAAGTTCGCAAATAAATTTATTAGTTATTAAAATAAGGAAATGCAACACGAAACATTGCTTGATCCATTCGTAGTCTTCTTTTGAAAGTACTAAGTGAACTGCATCCAACAGTGTCTACATCAAGGTTGTACCAAAGCTTTACAATTCTTCTATCAAATTGCATCGCGCCCAATTTCTGTACCCTGCTTCCTCGAATAGTTAAAGAATGACCGCGAAAAACATTTGAACCACGTAATTGAACCCTACTCCGAAGAGGGTGATGAGGACGTTGGAATAAATGCCAAACAAGGCACATATCCATGTACCGACAGGTCCATGTGACGGTCTCAAATCCTAGTGATCTCAGTCTGTCTTCATAAGGCAGCGACGCCAAAGGCAACGACGTTCGATATAAGACTGCGGACATTGCAATGGAGTATTTCACAATGCCCAACATACCCCTGGGAGTACTTCTATTAAACCTTACACATCCTAATAACCCGGACGCTATACCATTTAGACCATGCTAGGCAGAGTAGACAAACCGATTTCGATTGCAGAATGCACGCGAGGCGACATGACTAGTGTGCTCTAACTCAGCAGGGTGCGTCGACATACAACCTGAAAAATTTTCACATAGAGATTTGTTTCTCCTTTAGCAACACGATATACTAATTCCTCGTTAGCCTTCGATATTTTTTTTTCGTTCTGATACATCAAGATCTTTCAGCAGGCGAATATTAGACCCTTTGAGACGGAACGAGTTTCGCAACATTAAGCCAGCATGAGATTGGTTATGGAAGACAGTTTTGAGTAGTCGGAGTTTATTATTTAAAGCATTACGCTTACATAGTCGGAAAAGAGCGACAAGTTTAACTTTTTGGACAGCCTCAATGTCACAGGTGCCAGGTAACACAACTTTTTATCGAGAGATTAAGTCTAATCCGCGAGCGTATCGAGCAGAACAGACAGGAAAAATCTGAATGTGCATTTTATCTCTCTTAAATTTTTTAATTTTTATCTTTAATTTTTTAGATGAAGTGTTATAGGTAAATAGATTAATGCTAGTATAATCAGTTGATTACTAACTAATTACAAATTTGCAACCTAAAACGTTTGAGATAAATAACATACAATCTTAAACACACAATTTTTCCTGTCAGTTCCGCTCGCTACTCTCGCGGACTGAGCTCAGTTTAACAATTCTTGATTACTAACTACTTACAATAAAGTAATCAAAAAAATACTTGTTCGAACAAGCATATACTTACCTTAAATCAAACGAGATAATTTACATAATTGCGAAATGGTCAAAAAGAACATTAAAGTCAGACAAGTGAAGTATAATAATGTTGTCAACAGTACTTTGGAGTTTATTGAAAGACAAGTAGCATGTGATACAGTTGGTTGTGACGTATGGACACATATTACAGTTCCTAAATCAATGGACTTGAGCTCGAAAGGTATGCCATTTTACTGCGGATTTTGTTCATGTCCCCATCGTAAAAATCGATGTACTGTGAAATACTATTTAAACAAATAAAACAATCATCATCTGATAAATTTATGGTGTCTTGTGAAGACAATTTTCAACCATCGACAGCCAACCATGATAATATCTTGAACACGGTTCTATCGGAATTACAGGAAGACAATTGCATCAAATCTAAAGTGACTTCGGATCAAGAACATTTGACATATACCCCTACATGAATCTGGAGAAGAGGCAGTACAAATTTGACAAAAAATAAAGACAATGCAAATCATTCGGTATCAAACAAAATTTCACATCAAGATAATTTACATAATGCTAGCAAAATTAAAACTAATACTTTAAGCAGCTACACAGATGACTATGTTACTCATAAACAGAGCTCTAATGATCTCCTTCCTGGTAAATCTGTTGATGTTTTAGACAAAAGAATAGAGGCTGAGATTTACAAACATAGACGAACTGAATCTTCAAATAGTGGGGATTTAAATTATAAACTGAGAAAGCCTGTAACTTCATGCGATGTAAGTGTTGATGACGAGGGCAATTCCTCAGGCAGAGCAGCCAATATAATAAAAGTAAGGAGTCGGAATTACGACAGAAGTATGAATGTTATTTAGAGTGAAATTGAGGAGTCGTGTATGATCAATTCCCAAGTAACAGTTGATGAATACGTTTCTCGTGTGCATTCAGTATTTACCAGACTTCTTAAGGAAGTTGATAAGAATGTAGCTATGAAGCTGAAAGTTCGGAGTTTGATTCGTCTTGAGAGGCGTACCACAGAAAAAGCTCGCTTATTGAAGGTCATCTTGAGTTCTGCTGACCACGCTAAGATGTTGCTTCATCGTGGTTACCTCTTAAAAGATTCTACTATAAGAATACTGAGAGACTAATTTGGATGAGCGGTTGAAATTGAAGAAGGCTCGCGAGGAGCTACAGGATAGAATAAACAAAGGAGAGACGAATCTATGCATAAGAAATTTTCAAGTAGTTCGGTGGCGACCATCAGTACGTTGGACCCCGCTTCTCCCAAACTAGAGAATGGGTTTTATTCTGATTCCAATTTTGATGATTTAATTGATTTTTCTGAGGTGCATGATAAAACTAGTAAAGCCTTCACGTTATCAGGGAGTTCGCTTCATATTGGTTACTCAAACGTTAGAAGTCTTCAATCTCAATTTCCTTTCTTGCTCGACCATATTACTGATAATCATTATGATATATTCTGTATTTCAGAATCGTGGTTACATAGTGATATCTCTGATAATCTGTTTAATGTTGTAGGTTATAAGTTAATAAGAGCGGATCGCTTTCCTTGTATGCGAGGTGGAGGAGTTGTAGCATTCGTTCGACACGATCTCTCAACATCAAATATATCATATCTTGGTGATTCTGAGTGGTCATATGAGTTCTGTATTTTACTGTTAATCATCAATTATTGAAATTAAATGTTTGTGTTGTTTATAGATCTCCATCTTTCACTTTGTAAACATATCGGCTTAATGATTATTTATCTAATTTTTGTTCATCCCAACGATTTGTCCTTTCAGGTCACTTCAACCTTCGAATGTAGATTGAAATATGAATGTGTATCAACCCTGTTTAAGCGTATTAAAACAATTTCGTGATTTATTTCTTGCTGACCTACTTTTAGTGCAACATTGTAGAGAACCAACTCATGTCAACGGTGCTACTCTAGATCTTGTGTTTACAAGATGTACTGGAGATATTGACAGTATTGTGTATTATCCTCCTCTTGGTAACAGTGAACACTGTGTTCTTTCCGTTAAATTAGTGTCCAAGATCGTTTGTAGGTCAAAATTGGGTTATCCAAAACGAAATTGGACTCGGGTGGATACCCAACATCTCTTAGCTAATTTCTATAACATTTTTTATCGTAGTTATAGGTCTACTACAGTTTCAGATCTGCTGACCATTCTTTATAACGTTTTCTTAAATTTATCAGATAAGTTCGCTCCGAAATGGAGAACTGTCATTAATTCCACTCGCCCTCAGTGGTTGGATCATAAACTTCATGCAGTGTTGAAATTGCGCAATGTCCTGTGGGCTAATACTCAAACCCATCCTGAAAACTTAGATATGTATAGGTACGTGCGCAACCTCTGCAATAGATTGAAAATACATAAGCGAATAGCATTTGAAGATGGTATTGCAAATTGCATCGGGAATCAATCAAAACGTTTTTAGTCATATGTGAAAGGTTCAAGGATACTTCCTTCTAATATATCATTAATTACTTCAGGTGAATATGTTTATTTTACTGAATCTGAAATTGCTGAATGCTTAACAGACAGCTTCCATTCTCCATCGACTGTTTCGGATATTTACTTTTTAAAATTGTATCCGATTCACAATATTACTCAGAAACTCGTTAAGCCAATCAGTGCATCTGAAGTATTGCACCTAATCACTAGGCTTGACCGATTTGGCTCTACTGGTCCAGATGATATTTCACCTTACCTAATTAATGCGGTTGGACCTGCCGTAAGTAGTGTTTTAGCTCATATATTTTCATTTAGTATGATCAATTCGTGGATCCCTGCAATATGTAAGTCTTCTATTGTTGTGCCAATCCATAAAAACAGCCAGCAACTTCTTAAAAAAGGATTTATTTGAACGTGGCAAATGCGTGCCAGCGCACGCTTACATGACCACAACAAAACAAGACTGTGAATCAGGTGTCGAGAAGGTGTGAACGGAGGAGGTGTTTGAATGTGATAAAGGAAGGGGGCGCGGCGGACGTCGAGAGGGAGTTGATTCCAGGCGAGTGAGGCGGCGACGAGGAAGGATCGGAGACCGTAGTTGTTGGAGTAATTAGGAACGTGGAATAAGAGGGTATGACAGAAACGAAGCGGTAGCGAGGTGGGGCGAGTATCGTCTAAGAAAGGAAGGTTAATGAACGATGAGGAGCCGACAGCGATGAGACGAAAGGTAACGAGAAGAAGGCGGAGTTTGATGCGGATGTGGATGGTGGGCCAGGAGAAGTTAGGCAAAATATGTGGATGTGTGGTCGAAGCGACGGAGACGAAAGAGCACTCGAACGGCGGTGTTGATTATTCGTTGTAGGGGTAGGATGATGGATTTTGGAGAATTGGCGAAAAGGCTAAGGCAGTAATCGATTTTAGGGAAAAGAAGTGATGAAAGAAGAGACATACAAGAACGGAAGTCGATAAGGGGGTGGATACGGCGGATGTCACGGAGAATTAAGTTAGATGAGCGGACCTTGTCACGGACGAAGGGTTTAAGGGAAAGGTGATCATCGAAATGGAAGCCTAAGAAAGTGAGATTGTGGACTATGGGGACGATCGATGAGGCAAAATATACAGTGTGAGGAGATATGTTTGGTTTACGGGGGAGGATCAACATTATTTTGGACTTTTCGGAGAACGAGATGGAGATTGGAGAGACGTTTGTAGATAGAAGAAAGACAGTTGGAGGCAGAAATGCCGATATCGTGTATGCGATGTGCGGATGCATGAGCATATATGAGGATGTCATCGGCGTATTGCATGACCTTAAAGGAGTAAGGTTTGATAATGGAGATAGATCGCCAAGCAGAAGAGAGAAAAGCAGGGGACCTAGGACTGAACCTTGTGGGACCCCGCAAAAAATAGGGATGGGAGGGGAGGATGATGAATTAGAACAGACGCGAAAGGAACGGTCGGATAGATATGAGGCGAACCATGCTACGGAGGAGGAAGAAAATCCGTAATCATAACGAAGGCGAGAAAGGAGGACGGAGTGGTCGACAATGTCGAATGCGGAGGAGAGGTCGAGGGAGATGAGAACACTATATAGAGCCTTGTCTCGAGAAACGAGTAAGTCGTTGTACACTATTATGCATGCGATTTCTATCGAGTGATTAGAGCGGAAAGCGGATTGGAAAGGAGGGTACATATTGGATGAGGAGAGATAAGCGTTGATTTGTATTAAGATGAGGCGTTCTAAGAGCTTAGAAAGAGTAGGGAGTAGTGAAATGGGGTGATAGCTAGAAGGAAGGGAGGGGTCGAGCGATTGTTTCTTAAGGAGGGGACGAACGATTGCGGATTTCCAGTGTGAAGGGAAGATACGACTGCGGATGGACGAGTTAAACAAGTTTGTGAGAAATAGGGATATCGATGAGCATATAGATTTTAATATGTGAGTAGGCAGGGGATCGGCAGGTGAGGTTTTGTTGGGCAAGGACATGAGGACAGATGATACTTCTGTAGGTGGGACAGGGAGAGGATGAAAGAGTTCTGGAAGGATGAGATTAGACTGGGCAAATTAGAATTTTGCCCTATCAGTTTGACCAGTGTTTGTTCTGAATTACTAGAATGAATTATCGCCAAAAGGCTACTCGAGCATCTTAACTTTAACAGCATTCTTACTAATTCTCAACACGGATTTAGACGAGGCCGTTCGTGTTCATCTAACTTGCTTACCGCGAGAGAGTTGTATGGAAGTACTAAGCTCATGAGTTTGTATCGACGTCGTATTTCTAGATTTTTCGAAAACCTTTGATAGTGTTCCACATGAAGGTCTTGTGTCACTCTTAATTCACTACGGCGTCCCTCGTGTAATCTGCTCTTGGATTAAAATTTTATTTCATTGCGTACGTTTAAGGTAAGAGTTGGTGAGTCTTTATCAGCAGAAAGAAGTATATCGACAGGTGTCCCTCAGGGTTCTGAAGTAGGTCTCCTATTATTCATCACGTTCCTTAACGATTTACTCTAATATATTGAGAACACTCACTTGGCATTTGCTGATGATCTTTAAAGTTGGACTGCTATACGAGATATTTATGAATGTCATTCTTTACAGACATACTTTGATCGAATTCATGATTGGTGCCGCTCTACTGGATTACATCTTAACGTTGATAAGTGTATACTTATGAGGATGGGTAAAAAATTCAGTAATTTGCATATCACATCGGCGATGTTCTTCTCACTGAAGTATCACATCACAGGGATTTAGGAATTATCGTGCAGGCATCATTAAAAACTAAACTTATTATTATTAATGTTTTAACAGCATAGTAGCCAGGGTATATAGACGCATAGTAGCCAGGGCACAACTAAAATATATTAAACCAACATTGATGGAGGTAGCTGGGGCAGTACAAATGTGTGCTGGTCAGAAATGTGGGACCGATACTATTATTCATAATGCAAGAGATATACTTGAAAGTAATAGTGAATATTGCATATTAACTGTAGATGCCAACAACGCTTTCAATTGTATCAATCGGGATTTGTTGCTCAAAAACATAAACGCGATTTGTCCTGCCATGACGACACTCCTGATCAATACTTACTCGAAGCCATCACTGCTAATTGTTGCTGAGGAGACAATTCTATCTGAAGAAGGGGTAACACAAGGAGACCCCTTGGCTATGGCTGCATTTGCAGCGGCGTCTTTACCGATAATTGGAGAGATTAAACAAAAAATACCTGGTGTCACCCAACTTTGGTACGCAGATGATGCAACTTTTATTGGCCGTGCGCATGAGTTGTCTCAAGTATGGGATCTATTGAAAGTGATTGGTAAAAGCTTCGGATTTCACATAAATGCTTCAAAATGCTATTTTTTAAACAAGAACGAAACTTTGACAAATGAAGCCAAATATCTTATGCAAGAAGGAGTCAAAGTGGTTAAAAATGGTATCAAGGTCTTGGGAGGATTTATCGGATGTGATGCATATCGTGATTGTCAAGTCATGAGTTCAATTAACTCCTGGCGAGTTCAGATACAGCATCTTTGTGATTTAGCAGACTTGGATCCATATGCTGCATATATATTGCTAACACGAACGATTCAGTTTCAATGGACACATCTGGTGAGCACTACAAAAGTAAGTTCATCATGGTTCAGAGGCTTAGCTGATGATATTTTCCTTGATACCGAGCATTATGGGATTGGGAGTGTTAACGTTAGAGCTTCGAGATATTATTAAACTACCCGCCAGAGATGGAGGTTTAGGCATAATAGATCCATCAGCCAACGCAGAAGAGGTTTTTAAACAATCACACCTAATAGCGAATGCAAACGTTATTCATAGTAACAGCTCTGAAATTGGGGAAATACTAAAGGATCTTTGTGATGGTTACCGGAAACATAATCGGAATATATACGAGCAACTTAAGAAACAAATTTTGGAAAATGCAAGTGAAGAAATGGCTCGAAGTATACAGCATGCTGCACAGAAGAATGCCTCAATTTGGTTGACATCTATTCCTTCGAAACCGTCTGGATTCTATTTACAAAAGCAACAGTTTTTGGATGCACTTGCGATAAGATACAATATACCAATTAAAAGTAAGGGAATTTGTCGATATTCAGAAGTGTTTAACTTAAGACATGTACTCTCTTGTAGAGTCGGCGGCGGAACAATTATCAGACACAACGCCATACGCGACATGATCGACTCGATACTAAGTGAGGCGCATGATCGCATGGATCGGGAAGTGGAATTACGACCAGTAGATGAGGGTATAGTGTTTGCATCTAGCACCACAACGAGGGATAGATCTGCGAGAATGGACATTGTGTGTATGAATTTTTCAGAGGGTAGGATGGAGCGGTCTTATGTCGACATTTGCGTTTTCAACCATTTAGCTCCATCCTATGCTCACCAAACTGTCAGTTCCACATTCGACTATCATTCAAATCGCAAGATGGCTAAATATGGCGAGCGTGTTTCACTGGTGGAGGATGGGATTTTCATACCAGCCATTGTTTCGACTGCTGCTGGAATTGGGAGAGAATTGGATCTCTTATTAAGAAAAGCTGCACGATATATTGCCATCAAAAGCAAACAATCGTACGCAAACTGCATTTCTAACATACGAAGGCGATTATGCTTTAGCGCACAAAGAACGATCTCTGCGACTATTCGGATGGCAGAGTTAACTACTGTTTCACATTGAGAAACTTTTTTGTATTATATTGCCCAGTCTGGGATCGTAAATTTCAATTTGAGGTCCATTTGCGGGAACATAAGTTAATATGATTATTTTTAATAAATTGTTCATTATTAAAAAAAATGTTTCAACAGCACATAAAAGCATGGCTTAATTGGCTGGTTCACTGCAGAAAAAATTGAAAATAATAAAAGTATCACAAATACGGAAAAGCAGCTTTCCTCATGGCATCCTCCATCCGTAATTTCTTTTTGAATTCGTTGATATTGCGACTGCACACTGTTGACTCTCCAAGCCTATTCCACAGAGATACAACTCGCCGATCAAATTGGACAGCTCGTGATTTTCTTATCCTTTCACGTCGCAGGGTTAAACCATGGCCTCGGAGGATATTGGATGAGCGCAAATGAAGACAATCTCGAAGTGGATGATCCAAATCATTAAGAATTTGCCAGACCATACTCATATCGATGTATCGGCGGGTCCACGTGACAGTCTCAAGTCTAAGTGCTTTTAATCGATCAGGGTACGACAAAAATTTCAGTTGCGGTGCTAGCTTGGTAGCTCTATGAAGTACCCTCTCTGAACTAATATGTTCTTTTGAATTTTGGGGATACACACACGGCGCAGCATATAGAAGACGGCTCAACACATGAGCAAAGATTAGCGGACGTAGGGCAAATTGATTGAGTGCAATGAAAGTGCGTCGAAGTTGACCGATTATCCCAAACGCATTTGAACAAGCATGTTCAGTATGTGTGACGGTACTCAAATCACTGTTTATCCACACTCCCAAGTCCTTATATTTGTTCACTCGTTCTATATCACTGCTTTGAAAGCTATAATTAGCTAAAGATTGAGCATTTCCGCCACAAACACGTAAATGTTTGCATTTTGATATATTTACAATCAACCTATTGTGCAGAGCCCAATTTTCGACTTCATCGATATCCCGTTGCAGTTTAACTATATCATTGGGTAAACGAATTGCCCGCCAGATTTTCAAATCGTCTGCATATAAAAGCATCCGAGAATCAATAAATTCCGGGAGATCGTTGATGTAGACACTAAATAACAATGGACCCAATACTGAACCTTGAGGCACCCCTATATTACATGGCCGCGAAGAAGAGTAAAAATTATCTACATGCACACAATAACTACGATTGCTTAAAAACGATGCAATCCATCTAACAAGCAAAAATTGAATGCCAGTTTTCTCTAGTTTATTTAGGAGGAATCTATGGTCTACTCTGTCAAATGCCTTAGAGAAATTGAAGAATATGATGTCAGTAGCAATGGATACGGTTTTATTAGCTGACCAATCAAGATGGGCTGCGAGTAGATTAGTAACTGTCGAATAACCCTTACGGAAACCATGTTGCTCAGAAGCTATTACATTATTCTCACTATAAAACTTGACCACATAACCATGTATAATTCGCTCTAACATTCTACAACATAAACAAGTAATACTTACTGGTCTGTAATTGTCTACTGAAGATCTATCACTCTTTTTGAAGATAGGGTGAATAGCGATTGTTTCCAATCTTTTGGAAGAGTCGTATCAATAATAGATTGTCGAAATATGTTACAAAGTGGTATATATATTGAGTCTGCTATTCGACGAAGATATATCGAAGGTAACAAATCAACACCTTTGGAGTTTGTCTCTTTAAGACGATGTAGTTCAGCTAAGACTTTCTCATGAGTTATCAAATTAGCTATGTCTAAACTAGGATATGAAACACTAGCACCTCTTATCGTCTCACTGTTCCGGATAGGTTCAGAGTAATCGTTTGTAGTCTCTTTGTCCAAGTAAAAATGCCTTGAGAACATCTCAGCAAGATCGTCTTCAATAACGCTATCAAAATATTGGCCAATTGTTTTATTAGCGTTCCTACTACGATTCACATATAGAAAGAGAGCTTTGGGATCATGTCTACAACTATGAGCTAGACCATTTTCAAATAAATAGCGCTTATGTCGTTTTAAAGAATTGAAGAAATTTCTCGCCTGCTTATAAACACCATATTCACAAAACCCACCTTTAAGCATTTGAAACTGGAGTTACGAACCTTCATTGCAGTAGCCAGCTCAGTATCAAACCAACGAGCGCTTTTCCGACTAGTCTTAGACTTCAAAGGTGAGAATTGTACCATTAGAGAATAAAGCGTCACGCGAAAATGATTCCAGGCCTCGTCAACTCCGACAACAGCCAGATCAGGCCAACTTACTCTATGCAGCTTTGATGTAATAGCATCATAGTTCGCCCGAAAGACATTAATCTGACGTTTGTACCGAGCATGATGAAACACCCTCATTTGTATATTTAGCAAAACTTTAACTACACAGTGATCAGACAAACCAACAGGAGAATCATATTGGATACTACTGATTAATTGACTGTTTGTCGATAGGCAAAGATCAAGAAGGGAAGAACTACAACTTGAAAAGCGAGTATGTACATCAACAAATTGAGCAAGACCACAATAAGTAAAACACTCCATAAGGTCACAAGATTCACTATCACAAGTAGGAAGAATCGTATTCGAAGTCCAATCAAAATCTGGCATATTCAGATCCCCAATTATCACAGTATCACAATCTCTTCGCGTATACAACTCTATATCTTCAATGAGTTTCTTAGATATTGCCTTAGGAGCACGATACACAAGACCCAGTATGATGGGTGAGCTGTTATCAAACTTCACCTGACACCACAAACTCTCAACTCTATCAATAGACGACTTACTCAAAACACGCACCTTACCTTCGTCTCTCATAAAGAAAGCTACGCCACCACCCCTACCCCCTATCCGATCACTACGGAACAAAGAATAGCCTGGGACGGAACAAAGAATAGCCTGTATCCGATACCTCAGCATCGGATACATCACAATTAAGCCAAGATTCTGTAATACCAACTATAATTGGATTAACAGACTCGATCCTAAACTTTAGCTCATCGACTTTCTGTAACAAGCTCAGAACATTACAATAAAATATACTATGACTTTTACTCACACCAGTGCGAGTAGTAATATCATCTCTAGCAATCTGACACACTTCAGATCCCAAATCAGCTAGACACTTATGTGATATAAGACCTTGCCAAAACCCTCCACATTCACGAGAGGCGATACATCTAGTGGGGACCAACGGATTCGAATGCGTCGCCTCACTACTTGAAAATTTTGCACACATAGATTGCTCTCACCAAGTGCAACACGAGATGCGAGTTCTTTCTTAGCTTGAGACAATTTCTCCCTTTGAAGAGCGTCAAGATCTTTCAAGAGACTAACATGGGATCCTTTTAAACGATATGAATTCCGAAGAATTAACCCAGCATGCGACTGCTCCCTAAATACAGCCTTGAGTAAACGTGGCCTATTACTAAGTGTATCACGCTTACCCAGTCGAAATAATGCAACGAGTTTAACACGTTTGACAATATCCACATTGCAAGAACCAAGTACCTGCGTCAATATAAATCTCACACTCTGGACGTCCTCGTTAAGACGTACTTGTGCGTTCTCAAATAAAGATTCTCTTACATTGGCCAGAATAACTGATCTACATCGATCAGCGGTGTGTTTCCTATTATTACCAATTTGCAATTCGAGACTGTCACGTGACACTGCGGATAGTGTATGTTGACTTATCGTTGACGCTTGTTCCTTCTTTTTGACAGTCCCATTATCAGACATATGACCATGATTCAAAACCTGACAGTGTGTATTTTCATCATTAGTAACATCGGGTAAATGCACTGGAACATCCATGACTACAGTCTCACCCTCTACAGTTAAATCTATATTCATTGGATTATTTGCAAGACTTGAGCGGGGATATATAGAGTTAAGACTTGAGGAGGGATATATAGAGTTAGAATAGCTTCCATCACTATGACTGGAATTTTCAACATTCTTAGTAGATTTGGAAATAAGAACTTCCTTACTTTGACCGGCACTTATGCTTTTTGGAATTGGTGGAGCTGATATGGGTCCAAGAGAATTACAACTCGACTGACCGACAACCAAGGGGGTAGATTCCGTCTTCAAATCATTTATCAAAGATGCGCAGCAGTACCCGCAGTAGAAAGATGCATTAGACAGAGCTGTTTTCTTTTCCCCGGGAACTGAAACACTTGTCCACACATGACAATCTTCACTTGAACACCGAACCTGATAATCCACAAACTTGGCAGCATCACCTCGCTTTGTAGTCTTCCTCTGTTTGACCATTATATGAATGTATATTCAGACTTTATCAGAGTAAAGTATCTTGTGTAGATTTCAATAAAAATTGTGTAGGTTATTCTGGTATAGGTTTTTAGGTTTAGGTTCTTCTAATTTAAGTTCTTCTTTAGATTTTTATACGATATTGTATTTACTTTGTATGACCTCTCTTTGCTCTCTCTTTGTAAGTAGTTAGTAATCCAATGTAGCTAGTTAATCCAATTTAGTTAGTCTTGTATGAGCTATACTTGTATGAGCTTGTAAAGCTGGACGATTGTAATTTGTGTGTATATTAATCTCTCAAACTTTTTTCTCTTGTATGAGCTGGACTTGTATGAGCTTGTAAAGCTGGACGATTGTAATTTGTGTGTATATTAATCTCTCAAGTGTATGTTATTTATCTCAAACTTTTTTTAACGTGGTAATATAGTTGTAATCGTAGTAATCGTTGTAATATAGTTGTAATCGTAGTAGTCGTAGTAATCGTGAAAAAGCAATAAACTTAATCGTGAAAGAGCAATAAAAAAGCGCTACTCGTGCACAATATATTAATAATAAGATAAATTTATTTTTAAGTAACAAATGCGTGCCAACGGCGCGCTTAAAAGCCCACTAATATAATTTAGCAGAAGAGTTCAGTGTAAATGGTCAGTCCATTGGTTAATATTGTTCGCTCAAATCGATCGTGCAGTTCATAGGTTCAATCCGTTCGTTCAATCCGTTAATTCAGTACGTTCGTTCAGTACATTCGTTCAGCTCGTTCGTTCGTTCAATTCGTTTGCTCAGTCCGTTCGTTCATACCATTGTTCATACCGTTCATTTATATCATTTGTAAAGTCCGTTCGTTTAGACCAGTCGTTTAGTATGTTCATTTAGCCCTTGCATACAGTCGATTTAGTTCTTTCGTTGCGTCCAATTGATAAACTAGTCTTGTTTGTACTACCCTCCTCCAATATTGGCACAACAATATTGTAAAAAACTCATTCCTTAAGATTACCACTAATGTCTTTAGAAATTTGTTTAACACGTTGGTTCGTCCGCATTTAGAGTATGCAATTCAGGCTTTTTTACCGGTTACCAAACAAGAAAGGACATCTATTGAGTCAGTCCTAAAGCGAGGTTCTCGTTTATGTTCGAATGCGAGAGTGGATTATACATCTCGATTAGATTTGCTAAGAATTCCACCGATGTTATCACGATTTTTGTTTCTTGACTTGATAGGAATGTATGCGCTTGTACACCGGTTGGACGGTTATCCGAGTGGTTCGATCACATTACGTTCATCGATTTTGAGAGGTCACAGCAAAACTGTCTATAAAACAAGGCATGGTAGGTATCCAACATGCTGGAGAATGTGGCACAGGGTACTTATTATGTGGAATTCTCTGCCTGAGGAAATTGCTTCCGCTCGGAGTCTGCATTTGTTCAAAAAATATTAAAGACATTGATCATCGAGAAGACAAGAAACGAGTCATGGACATATTTGCAGTGATTTGTATTTTTTTGCTTGTTGACTTCTTTTTCTTCGTTTCTTATTTTTTAGTTTCATTTAAAAAAAACTGTGATCAGGCAAAATAGCCTTATGGCTAAGCCTTTCAAGATTTTTTTAATTATTCAATGTTTTATAATACAAAATATTGGGTCACCCGCAAATGGATCTATAAATTTTAACTTGACTTTTATAAAGTGACTTTTATAAAGTGACTGCCGTGAATGATCCACTTACAAGTCCGCTAAAAGTTCAGTAAATAGCAAAACAAAAATATACACCTGTCAGTTAATAAAATACAGAAAAATGTTAGTGAAAATGAGATAAATAATATAGAAGGATAAATAGAGCACAATGATAGTGTTGATAAATAGAGATTTAATTTCAAGAATAATTAAGGTAATTGATTGATATAAGATAAGATGAGTAGTTTCTTAAAGGTACTAACTGAGTGAGAAAGCTGTATGCTTTTTATAATAGAATTCTAGGATTGTTGAGCACTTATAGTATATGAACAACGTCTGAGTTGGTAAAGTGCCCTTGAACAGCAGGAGGGTTGGTTTGGTTAGATTTGAGGATTAGAGAAGAAAGTCGCTCATTATCGGAAGGAAGTTTGAAGTAGGTGAAAGAGTAGCAAATATAAACAGGAAATTATTATTATTCCAATACATACCAAAGCCAAAAGGCTATTCAGGCAGAGTCCAAAAAAAATAAAACAAAAGCAAATGGTCAGTCAACGTAGCTAATTAGGGTATTCCAGTGGTAGTGTTGAATGTCGGCATTGTTCATGTATCCATTTGTAGCATCGTGATTTAAACGTTCTCAAACTGGGGGCTGCAACGACTTCCTCAGGCAACGAATTCCACATGTTAATTCCTCTTCTTGAGAGTCTATACACTTTTGGTAATCTGCCAAATCTAAATTTATACAAGACTCTGCTATGTCCCCGCAACTGATCTACCCGCCTAGTGATTACATCGGTGGGATAACCTACCACATCATTCGACATATGCCATATACATAGCATTTCCAAGGATATGAACCTCTCACGTACCGACAACATCCCAATACGACTTAGACGTACATAATAGTCAATACCACTTAAGCCAATACAGAGCCTCGATCCGCGCCTAAGAATAGACTCCAGGTCTAATAGTTCTTGCTTAGTGACAGGGAAACAAGCCTGAATGCAGTACTCCAAGTGTGGCCTGACGATGGAGATGAATAACCTCTTGAACATGTGACAGCTTAACCTGAGGAATGCATTTTTAATACAATATAACGCCCTAGTAGCTTTACCTAGAAAGAAGTCGGTGTTCAACTTTGTTTTCAAGGATCTATGAACAATAATCCCTAAATCCTTATGATGAGACACTTCCTTTAAGACCATATCTCCAATAAAGTACCTTAGAGTTTCAATAGGGCGACCTAGTTGCATGAGGACACATTTATCAACATTCAACCGTAGTCCGGTAGAATCGCACCACTTGATCAGGGAGTTTAGATCATTTTGTAACGATACTCGATCAGCAGGACTTCTAATGATCGACCAAATCTTTAGATCGTCTGCAAACGCTAGATTAGAGCATGATAAGCGGAGTAGCAGATCATTAATGAAGATTATAAAGAGCAGTGGGCCAAGGACTGATCCCTGCGGTACGCCAGAATTAAATATTTACCGAATAAGAAAACACGCCTCCAACACAAACTCGGAAAGACCTATTCGATAGAAATTCCCTGACCCACTCACAAATATATGAATGAAGTCCATAGTGATACAGTAAAGACACTATGCCGTCGTGTGGTACCCTATCAAAAGCTTTCGAAAAATCAAGGAATACTGTATGAACCTGAAACCCAGCCCCCAGAGCATCAGCCCATTTTTCACGCGCAGTTAGTAGGTTAGTAAGGCATGAACGTCCGATCCTGAAACCATGTTGAGATTCAACCAATATGTGATTACGATCCAAATGATCCCTGATTCTACTAGCAATGATTCTTTCTAAAAGTTTGCAGAATACGCTAGTTAAGCTAATGGGCCGAAAGTCCGCGCAAAAGCTAGCAGGATGCTTTTTGGGAATAGGCACCACAATTGCACACTTCCAACTGTCAGGAATCCAAGATGTGTCTAAGCTGTATCTGAAAAACATAGTTAAATCATTGCTCAGTTCGTTCGCTAGGGATTTGACGAGGAAGGGGGCGATATTGTCTGGTCCCGGAAATGTAAACGAATCGAGCTTTATAACCTCGTTCAACACCTCATCCACTCTGAGTGGACGAACACAACACCGATGAGCAACCGGAACATACTTCCAACTAAAGTCATGCAGTTTGTTAGAGGTCAAAGCCTGTACCAAGAAGCCATCAGCTAAATGTTGGGCGATTAGAGACGGATCGGTCAAAGTTTCAGTTGGCGTTTGGATTGAGCTAATTGTGGCGACAAGTGTTCTGTTGTTTCTTACATAAGACCAAAACCTCCTAGGATTCAAAGATGCATCCCTGGCGATACTATCTTCGTACGAATAGCGTTTCTGAAATTTTAGCCGATTGCATAAGTTCCGAGAGTCGATGTAGGCACGTTTTGAAGCAGAAGAACGCCTAAATTCGCGCCACAATTTGTTGCGGGATCTTATAGCATCAAGAAGCTCTCTGTCGAACCAAGGAGGATGTCCATGCTTGAACTTGCAGGCACGTAGCGGAGCAAAGATATCAGAAATTCGCATCAATTCATCATGGAGCAGATCAAAGACTACAGGAACCTCCAAACCGAAGTGGATACGAAGACTATCACAGATATTTTTTGGGAAGCTTGCAGCTAGTTGATTAGCATCAACACCTACCCAACAACGTTTTTTAAAATTAGAGTTTTGTGAGGCTCTGTTGAACAGCGACAGCCGCATAGAGAGTACACAGTGATCGCTATTGCCAATTGGTGCGTCATAACGAACACCTGAAACGTCACCCAAACACTTAGTAAAGACCAAATCGAGTATAGAAGGCGTCCCTGTCACACAAGTAGGTTCTTTAATATGTTGAACTAGTAGCATCTCGAGTAACAGAAAGTCACTCAGTACTTTCCCAATTCCGTGAATTGGTCGTGAATGACTATTTTTCCAGTCTATTTGGGGGATATTGAAGTCTCCCAGGAGCAAAATCAGAGGATACGAAGATAAACTCAGCAAATGTGATTTAAGAGAGTCTAATCTTAATTCATAGGACGGAGAACGGTAAAGGACGCAGAATCGGGATCGTTGACCATTTCCCAGTGTAAAAGCAAGACCTTCAAAGGAATAACCAATATCGTCGCGAAAAGCCGAGATATTCGATACCAGGAGACTATTTCGCACATAGGCGGCTACCCCACCTCCACGTTTACCACATGAGCGATCCGAACGTATTACAAAATAGTTAGGGATGGCAACACAGTCATCCGAAATGTCAGAATGTAGCCATGTTTCGGTTATACAAAATACATCAAAACGTTTCGAAGCAACTATGAATTTAATTTCCGAGAACTGAGCTAGGAGACTACGAACATTTGAATAACCGACAAAAATGTTCGTATAATGGGAAAATTTGACACGCTCGGTGACACTATCGAAGTCTACTAGTTTTCCTACACACGAACCATCACTACTAAAGAGGTCTGACTCTACAGGAGTAAGGGATGCCACCGGACAGTCGGACGCCACTTGACCACCCGAAAATTCCGTACACATAAGTTACCCTCACCACTTTCCAGCCGTCGATGCAGCTCGTTGAAAGCCTCGTGTCTTCTCAAACGATCTGCAGGAGATAAATCACGGAGTATATGAAAATCAGAGCGCGATAATCTAAATGCATGCTTGAGTAGGAAGTCAACATGATCTTTTGAGTCTAGAACAACTTTTAGAAGTCTAGGTCTATCTGAAAGTTTCTTGCCTAGACGAAAAACTCTTCGAACTTTAAGACACTTCGCAACATCCACATCGCACTGGAGAAAAATCTTAGAAAACACTGCGCGAAGATGCATAATATCGTCATCCAGTCTACTTTGGGGATTGTTACTGAGAGATTCTTCAACACCGCTCACGATAACGTTTAACTCTCTTCTGGAGTTAAATTGTCTAGAGCTAAATTGTTTAGGGCTAGCAGACGGAACTAATGAAGAATTAGTCTCAGGGGTAATCGATGGCCGACGATGATTTGGAGGAATCACTGCATGTTGTTTGTTATTTGGAAGGCTAACTATTTGTCGTAGATTATCTATAGGCCTAACTATAATCTGACTAGCCTTTGCAAGACCCTTAACGCTCTCAATAAACGGGGCTACTAGAGGAGCAACACATAATAATAATATTTTTTTAATATTTTTAAGTGAAACGATTTATTAACAAAAACAATGCAGAAATATAACCAAAGAACAAAAACAACAATGAAGATTTATCTAAGGCACCATGAGCTCGCCCCCCCCACGAGAGCTATTCCTAGGGAACGTCTGAATCGACCAATCACTTCACTGTAACGACACTCTTTTCATTGCTACGACTTTTGCTAAGCGTTTTACCAACTGTTCGGTCTCATTCCCTTAAACCACCTTGTGTTAATAAAATAACCGGTATGAATGTTGCTCTTTCGATAATAATATAGATAATATTATTAATATTAATAATAACATTTTTAGGTCCTTTAATTTATTATCTCATTTATACAAAGCATTACAATTGAATACTGTCAATTTATCATCATTCGCTGCTCCGTGTTGTGCAAACGAACAGGATGTATCAGCTGAAAACCATCTTAAAGAGTACTTAAGAGATTACTTTATACACGGATTGAAATCAACAACCATTCGTCAAAGACTTATTAAAAAGTGTACGCTTACTACGAACAAGCATTTGATACTGCGCGAAGTCTCGAGCACGCTAAATTTCAGGCCATGAGTTATACTCAACAATTCGGCTTTGAAAATTATATGACTGTTTCTTCATACAAAACAAGTTCTGATAACGACGAAATTATGGAATGTAAAGTACCATAAGTGTCTTCCATTCAACATAAATGCTATTTCTGTGGAGGTATACAACATGCTAGAATCAATTGTCCCGTTCGTTTAATAAAGTGCAACAATTGTGGTAAGCAAGGTCACTACGCTAAAGTATGTCGATCTTCCATTTCCTCTCAAGCAAGAGTAACCTAAATAGTGTAGATGTCCACTATTTCCTGCAATACAATAAACCCTCCATTGGATAAAGTAATAATATCAGTAAAATAAATGGAATCACACTCGGTGTATTATAATACCGGGAGTGTTAATGAATTTATATCCCAACATGCACTTGATCACTGTAATCTTCCTACAAAGCCTTGTAACGAGATTGTCCATATAGCATCAGACGCTCGTACAAGTCACATAACTAGAATGTGTTTACATTTGGTTTTTGTGCATCAACAAAACTTTCACAACTATCATGCTCCTCCACTTTTGTCTCGCATACGACTACTCAGACCGATACTGTTTTTGACGTTTTCCTCGCATTAATACCTGACTTCGCATCGTGTAATCCCAATCTTGAACCTTCTCTTGCACACACTCCTCGTTCAACTCACGATAAAACTTCCATTCATCTTCATCATCCTAGCAAGACAAACGGTAAAGCTGTTCATCTCGTACCACCACTTTCCTATTCCTCCCCTATCTAAATACATCTCATACTTCTTTCTTCGCTTCACATACTACTTACAATACCTCCCGTATCAATTCTCAATAATTTACATCCTTCCGTCAAAATCATATTCAGTTACATCTCCGATAAACCGATTCAACACCCCACTTCTGTAACACATGCTCCAACTTATCTTCAATCTCCATCGAGGACCTTTGTAATTCCCACTACTATCTACTCTCCTGCCTCTACTCCTACCAGCTCTGTTCGTCCACCACATCCACGTAATCGTTTTCCTTCGCGCAATCGCTGTATTATCATATATATCTTAAAGCTTCCTGAATCTGTTTCTCTACAATCTCGCCTCGATGATGATGTATCTGCATTCAGGTCTATCCTAGCAACCATTTTTCCAGATTATAATCCATCCCTCTAATAAAATCGCTCCTGTATCTTTGATCCGTTTAAACAAATCAACTAAATCCAATCATCTCAGACCTCCACCCCAAAAATCGTTTTCCGACAAAGTTCACATGCTTAATTGGTACTCTTCCAATGTTTTAAACTTCTTACCACTTCATCTACTTGTCGTATTTATCCTGACCGCTCTCCTTCTGATATTGCCCAACTCAATTTAGGCCGTATTGAGAAACATCGTCGTGAAACAAACTGCGAGTCATCCTAATCAATCCGTCAAATCAACGGAAATTTTCACGTCGTACACATAAGGCCAAAAATCCGATGACGTCCCGTCTCTTTCCTGTCTTCTTTGCTAGTCTTAACCATAAATTACTTTCAACAAGCCCCACTCATATTCTCGACGGTGATCTCGACATCAATGTGTTCCCAACTCCTTCAATGACTATATCTCCTTGTCAATTACTGATCCTTAATGAGGTAGTTTCTGAATTGTCGCTTCAGTCGTGAGATCCTTAATGAATACGGCATGTATAATAGTAATGCATGGATGTGCTTAGTAGACAACGGTCCAGGATTTCTTCCGAAATACGTCATTTATACAAAATGGTGTTGCTTTTTAGACTGAACTTTGATTCACGAATTTCAGTCACCATGCCACTTCTAGACAACCAATTAGGACACAGCAACACTCATCAGTAGAATGAAGTACTCACTGATCGTTTCGGTTGCCTGTGTGGCATTGTAAATGAAGGCGTTTTCGTACCTTTGCTTAATTATCTGAGGCTTACGCTGTTTACCAGATCGAATTGCTGTGCGGAACATCCTTAAACATTTATACCATTGGGTGTCCCAGGGCAGGTGTAACAACAAATTATATTTTATATATTTGTACACTTTTAAGTATCCCTGTAAAACAGCATTTCTATAAAAAGGAATTTAGTGTATGATGCATGGTTAAACTGTAATAGTCACTGCCATGCACAGAGCTTATGCTAAATTCCCTCCGGTGATTCAGATTAAGGGTAGTTCTGTTTTTCGAGCATTAGACATTGTTAAAGCGTGTGTTAAGGTGCTTATATATGATTATTAAAGTCGCGGTACTGATGAGCTCCGTTAAAGCGAAACGCGTATACCGTTGTAGAAGTTTGTCGTCACACATAGGATGACTGGGCATACGTAGCGTCTTTGAATATTGCGAAAATTATCCGGTTCTATTTCTTGGTCTGATGTGAATATATAGAATGCTGCCTGGTGTTTATGCTTCTTCATGAGGAAAACATAGTGATATATTTATGAGTACGACGTTTGATGTCCCAGGGCAGGTGAAACAACAAATTATATTTTATATATTTGTACACTTGAGTGTCTCTGTTAAACAGTATTTCTATTAAAAGGAATTTAGTGCATGATGCATCGTTAAACTGCAATACGCACAGCCATGCACAAAGCATATGCTAAATTCCCTCTAATGATTCAGATTAAGGGTAGTTCTGTTTTTCGAGCTTTAAACACTGTTAAAGCGTATGTTAAGGTGTCTATGGATGATTAAAGTCACCGTACTGAAGAGCTCCGTAAAAAAGATTTTTTTAACGTGGCAAATGCGTGCCTGCACACGCTTACATGACCACAACAAAACAAGACTGTGAATCAGGTGTCGAGAAGGGGTAAACGGGGGATGTGTTTGAATGTGATAAAGGAGGGGGCACGGCGGACGTCGAGAGGGAGTTGATTCCAGGCGAGTGAGGCGGCGACGAGGAAGGATCGGAGACCGTAGTTGTTGGAGTAATTAGGAACGTGGAGTAAGAGGGTATGACAGGAACGAAGCGATAGCGAGGTGGGGCGAGTATCGTCTAAGAAAGGAAGGTTAATGAACGATGAGGAGCCGACAGCGATGAGACGAAAGGTAACGAGAAGAAGGCGGAGTTTGATGCGGATCTGGATGGTGGGCTAAGAGTTGGGCAAAATATGTGGATGTGTGGTCGAAGCGACAGAGACGAAAGAGCACTCGAACGGCGGAGTTGATTATTCGTTGTAGGGGTAGAATGATGGATTTTGGAGAATTTGCAAAAAGGCTGAGGCAGTAATCGATTTTAGGGAAGAGAAGCGATGAAAGAAGAGACATACAAGAATGGAAGTCGATAAGGGGGCGGATACGGCGGATGTCACGGAGAATTAAGTTAGACGAGCGGACCTTGTCACGGACGAAGGGTATAAAGGAAAGGTGATCATCACAATGGAAGCCTAATAAAGTGAGATTGTGTACTATGGAGATGATCGACGAGGCAAAAGATACAATTGAAGGAGATATGCTTGGTTTACGGGCGAGGATTTACATTATTTTAGATTTGTCGGTGCTTAGAACGAGAGGGAGATTAGAGAGACGTTTGTAGATAGAATAAATACAGTTAGAGTCGGAAATGGCGATGTCGTGTATGCGATCTGCGGGTGCATGAGCATAGATGAGGATGTGATCGGCGTATTGCATGACGTTAAAGGAGTAAGGTTTGATAAACGGAGAGAGATCACCAAGCAGAAGAGATAAAAGCAGAGGACCTAGGTCTGAACCTTGTGGGACATCGCAGAAAATAGGGATGGGACGGGAGGATGATGAATTAGAACAGACGCGAAATGAACGGTTGGATAGATATGAGGCAAACCATGCTACGGAGGAGGAAGAAAAGCCGTAATCATAACGAAGACGAGAAAAGAGGACGGAGTGGTCGACAATGTCGAGGGCGTCAGAGAGCTTAAGGGAGATGAGAACACTATATAGAGTCTTGTCTCGAGAAAAGAGTAAGTCGTTGTAAACTTTTATGCAGGCGATTTCAGTGGAGTGTTTCGAGCAGAAAGCAAATTGGAAAGGAGGGTACAGATTAGATGAGGAGAGATAAGCGTTGATCTGTATTAAGATGAGGCGTTCTAAGAGCTTAGAAAGAGTAGGGAGTATTGTAATGGGGCGATAGCTAGAAGGAATGAAGGGGCCGAGCGATTGTTTCTTAAGGAGGGGATGAACAATTGCGAATTTCCAGCGTGAAGGAAAGATACCACTGCGTATGGACGAGTTAAACATGGTTGTGAGAAAAGTGGATATCGATGAGCATATGGATTTAAGTATGTGGGTAGGCAGGTGGTCGGCAGGTTAGGTTTTGTTGAGCAAGGCATGAGAACAGATGAGACTATGGTAGATGAGACAGGGAGAAGATGAATGAGTTCCTGGAGGATTATGCTGGGCGGGGCAGTGTGAGATATGATGTAGGCCGGGTTGTGAGAGAGCAACGGGATACTTTGGTCTGGATAAATGATAAATAATCATGGGGATTGATGTTGCAAGGCGAAGAGGAGCGAGTAAGGATTGAGTTAAAAGTATGCCAGAGAGTCTTAGATTTGAATGAAGTGATGATTTTATGCTGCCAGAACGAGTTGCATTTGGTACGTAGTAGGTTGAGATGAGACCGGCGAAGCGCAAGATAGGAATCACATGCGCCACAACTGGTATAATTTATGTTGCAAACTGTCAAAAGTGTCTAGCACAGTATGTAGGCGAAAGTGGATTGTCGCTGAATGTAAGATTAAATAACCGCCGAAGCGATTTAATAAGGAAGTTAGTCAACCGAGACGCCATTATTAATCATTGTGTCAAATGCCACGATACCACCACTGATTGTTTCACATATTGTGTTATAGCGGGCAATGTCGATGAAAAGTCACCCGCAAAAAATTAGAACAACAGTGAATAGGTCAATTGATGTGCGACAAAGGAAAAGGTATCAATATAGAACACATATTTTTGGCGACTAGATTAATTATATACAGACAAAGTTTTTTCTTTTCAGATTTTATGACTCTAATTACTGTATATTTTCAGATTGAAAAAGTACTAGATTCGGACGAAACGTTTTAAATAAATTCTCTGTTTTTTTCTAGTGTTTATATTAGTAAAATAATTTTTGGCTATTTATTACCTTGAATATACCTCAGCTCAATGGAGAGTCCTAGCAGGCAGTGTAACAACTTTAATCCTTACCAAGGAGAAAGCTATAACAATGTATATAAATTGAATATTATCATCAAATCGAACTCGAGAGCCCATTGAGGCTGCTTTCAAATAAATCGTTTAACAAATTAAGAATCGAGTAACAGCAGCGACTTTTCTTTTTTAGCACAATACAAGGGCTAAGCTTTCGGCGTAAAAGCCTTCTTCAGAGTTGTATGTTTAATAGATCTCAAACCTTTTTAAAAAAAGTTTGAGATCTAATAAACATACAACTCTGAGGAAGGCTTTAAGACCGAAAGCTTAGCCCTTGTATTGTGCTATAATACAAAAATCGCTGCTGTTACTCGATTCTTGATTTGTTTTTACGATTTATATATATGTACATACATATATATTTGTATATATATGTATGTTATATATAAAATAAGTCTTGGTTAAAAAGTTAAAAATAAGTCTTGGTTATTAAAACTCTTACAATTAGAGGAAGAAATTATTTTCAAGAAAAAGCAGCCGGCTTACATCAGCTCACTCTCAAGAGAAAAAAAATATTACAAAAAATATTTACAGTTTAAACACATAAAATTTAAATACAGCTTAAACACACAAAATTCAAACAAACAACCTACAAATGGGATCAAAATCTCGTAAACGAAGACAAGAGAAGACAGGCACGGCAATGGAAAAGACGAAAAATCCTCCGAAGTACACAACACAACAAGTTTGTTGTGACTCCTTGGGTTGTGATGTCTGGACAACCGTCTCAATTCAGGATTCCGAGCAATCGGCTATGTGTGATAAGAAATTTATTTGTGGATATTGCAGCGCTTCGATTTTATTGCGAAATATCTCAAGGATCACACTGAATAATTCCGATGTCATATTTGCCGCTGATACGTCCAGAGAATCCAATGATGTTCACTCCGTCGGTTGGAGTTGTGCAGCACTTAAAGATGTAACTCAGACGAATGATCTATCGAGTGAAGATTGTCAAACTATGCCAAGTCAGGATATTGTGTCTAATCATACCTATGATGGGGACCTGAGAGATACAAAATACACCAGCCCTTTACTCCCAGATGATACGATATCGAATTTCACAATTAGTAAAATCATGTCTAGTCTGGGTATGGAAACTGAGTCGGAAATATTAATTAACAAAGAAGCTGTCAATTCCGTTGGCAAGTTACGATCCACATACCCTACTTCACCTTCTCTCACGAAGCAATCAGATAACAATGATATAGACTCTCATTGTATTGAAATTCCACACCAGGTTGCAATCGAGGGTGAACAGTCTAGAAAAGTTTTTAGTGAACAGTCTAGAAAAGTTTTTAGTGAACAGTCTAGAAAAGTTTTCAGTCAGATATTCTCTCAACGACAAACTGATCCACTAAATAGTCACAGGTCATTCTTATCCAGCAAGTCTAATGAATCTTCCCGGGATCGGTGTTTGATTATTACGAACGTTCTCGAGTCGTCGTCTGATGTGGCTCAAACTCGAGTGGACCATGATGTTGAACAATTCCAAAAAATATTGAGAGTTATTATTTCTCCAGAAGATCCATATATTTCAGAAGTTCGCCTTATTGCGATATTTAGGATAGGCCGTCGCAACAATCTTGAAGAACGTTCTCGTTTAATGAAAGTTGTCTTTCGTACATCCTCAGTGGTCCGTGAGTTATTAAAACGCAGATCTTAACTGAGGCAGTCCCCATTTCGATTCTTGACAGATATGTCTTTCGCTGAGCGTTGTCTCTGGCGTGTTGCTCGGACCGAGCTAAATGCTCGGATAGAATCTGGAGAAACTGATCTGCATATTGTAAATTTTCGGGTAGTTCGGTGTCGTCCACGATTGAGATGGCCCCCGCTATGAAAACTTTTTCTGAGAATTGTAAGATAAGACCCAATGCGCCATATCGTAAAAACAACAAATGACTCAAAGTTATATATTCGAACGTTCGAAGCGTTCTCAATAAGATGGATGAATTGAAGGTCATAGCTACTTCTCATCATCCAAATATCATTGCCCTTAGTGAATCTTGGCTCTCTGACCTTGTTCCTGACAGCTTATTATCCATAGATGGATATAACCTGTTTCGTTGTGATCGATCTGGTCGAAGGGGAGGGGTGTATTGCTATATTGTAGTTTAGGTATTGATGTAGTGTATTTGCATACGATTAGTGATGCCAATGAGATTGAGGCTTTATACCTCGAATTGTGCCTTGATCAGGTCAATTCTATGTATGTGCTAGTGTTCTATCGTCCTCCTTTGGCAAGTAGCGATGATTTAATAGAACTTATTGAGCTCTGTGGTCAACAGAAAAAATGCCTAATCTTAGGAGATCTGAATATTCCCTCAATAGATTGGGACTCGTTTTCATCTCCTAGTCGCATTGCATCGGAATCGGTTTTATTGAGTGTTCTATACAACAGTGGTCTGCATCAGCATGCACGTGAGGCAACCCGTTTCACTAGCCAGTCGTCTGCCCAGCTAGACGTGGTCTTGTCTTCGTTTAAGTCTGATATTACTCACATAGATTATCTTTCTGCACTGGGGATGAGCGATCATTGCGTACTGTCATTTTCATTTAAATGCGCAAGCAATGTAATGTCGGTCAGTCCCATGCATGGTAAGCCTCCGAACTTCTGGAAGACTGATTTCGACGCAATTATCTACAAATTGAATCTGGTTAGATGGCCAGATCCGTATAAATGCTGAATAGACGAGGCTTGGTATGTTTTTGAGAGCACACTCTATAACTTACTGATATTGTATTCTCCCAAGTTTAAAACACATAGGCAAGTTTGTCCTTGGTTTGATGGGCTTCTCCGATATCACTCACGCGTACGTAAACATGCGTGGATTGCATTTCGTTGTGGACAATAATCTTATGAATCTTTCAAACAAATTAGGAATAGATTTACCGCTCTCAAGAGAATGAAGCGTCGTCAGTTTGAGGAGAAACTGAGTTCTATGGATGGCAAGTCTCTATTCTCTTACATTCGCAAAATCAGGGGCTCGAATATTCCACTAGTATCGTTGAGGGATGATTCTCAAGGCGAGGTCACGTGTAAAAGTGTCATGGCAAACTTATTTGCCCAGGAGTTCTCATCGATGTTTTGCTCTTCGCGGACATTGTGTAGTTCTGAATCAGAAAAGGGTTCAGATGCATTCGACCGATCTAATCTGTCGGTTTTGTGCTGAAGATGTTTTAAAGCTTCTCTGTAAATTAAAACTGAACATCGCTGCCGGTCCGGACGGACTTCCCTCAATTCTTTTAAATAAAGTTGCTCCTCAAATATATTTATATGTTTTCCGTATGTTTCAGTTTTCTATTCTTCAATCTCGAATTCCTTCGCGTTGGAAGGAGTCCATTGTAGTTCCAGTGTATAAAATGGGAGATCGACAAGTGTGTAAGAACTATCGCCCAGTAGCCTTGACATGTATTATTTGTAAGTTGCTTGAAAAGCTAATAGTCAAAAACATATCCTCTGATTTGGAAAGCAACGGTAAACTCACTGACTCACAACACGGTTTCAGACCAAATAGATCAACAATAAGTAATCTTTTGGTTTCTTCCAACGCATGGCAGTCTTCATTAGATGAACGAGTTCAATCTGATGTACTTTTTGTAGATTTCTCTCATGCTTTTGATTCAATTCCGCATGATCGACTCATTCACAAATTGAGGTCACTTAGTGTTTGTCCTATGTATGTCGCCTGGATTGCAAATTACTTAAGTTCACGGTCTTTCAAAGTACGTGTAGGTGCAGATATGTCCACCTCATTCGTTATTCATTCTGGCGTTCCACATGGTGCTATTATCTCCCCACTTCTTTTTATTGTATATATCAATGATCTCCCATCTGTAATTCGTTCTGATGTCGTAATGTATGCTGACGATGTTAACATATGGCGGCCTATTAGAGACGGAAGGGACATTAAGATCCTTCAAGATGATCTGACATGTCTAGAAAAATGGTCAGCGGAAAATGGTTTGAGGGTTAACCCCTCTAAATGTGCGCATATGTCCATTGGTTCTTCACTAAACTCATCGTATCAGATAGGTTCGATTCAGATAGGCCGAGTGGGTGAATTCAAAGATCTTGATGTGATGATGACCAGTGGCTTAAAAACTAATGTCCACACTAAATATATTTGTAATTGAGGCTATCGTATTTTATGGATGTTTTTCAAGTCTTTTGATCGGATAAGTCCATCAATGTTCAAGCGACTATTTTGCTCTTATATTCTTCCCATCCTTGAATACGGTTTACCTGTAACTTATCCACAGACTTTAAGGAAATCCCGTGACATTGAGAACTTTTTACGTAAAGGGTCACGAATGATTCCGAATTTCTCCAATTTGAGATATGCTGAACGTTTGACATCTCTACGTGTCGGCACATTGAAATATCGCAGATCGGCTATTGATTTATCAACTGCAGTCAAAATTGTTTTCGATGGCTTTGGTGGTCTCTCTAGCTTATTATCCGTGAATGATAGACGAGACACTCGTGGAAATTAATAAAGCCAACTACAAGAATTCCTGCTCACCATCGATTTGCAACCACGGTAATTAACGGGTGGAATGCACTAAAGTGCCTTGATATCTCTAGTAGTATATCTAGTGATGCTATCAAGAAAGACATCGAAGCCGAAAGAAGGAATTTGCAACTACAATTTGATTGCATTTTTTTGTTGATGTTTTTTATTTTATTTTATCATGTTTTGTAAGCGACACGAGCTTGTAGCTCATTTGCTTGTTTGTTATAATAATATATACATATATGTTTTATTTATGTTATATATGTACATATATATGTTATATATTTGATTTTAATATATATATATATATATGACTAGTTTATCGATATATATAGTTGCAAAATATTAATCATAAACTAATTGAGTACACCGATTGAATAAACTGATCGAATACACGATTGAATTCATCTATCGAATACATCGGCCGAATACACCCATCGAATACATCGACCGAATACACCGATCGAATATACCGATCGAATACACCGATCGAATACACCGATCGAATTCACCGATCGAATACACCGATGAAATAGACCAATCGAATACACCGATCGAATACATCGATCGAATACATCGATCGAATACATCGATCGAATACATCGATCGAATACATCGATCGAATACATCGATCGAATACATCGATCAAATACATCGATCGAATACATCGATCGAATACATCGATCAAATACATCGATCGAATACATCGATCGAATACATCGATCGAATACATCGATAAAATACATCGATCGAATACAACGATCGAATGCATCGATCGAATGCATCGATCGAATACATCGATCGAATACATCGATCGAATACATCGATCGAATACGTCGATCGAATACACAAATCAAATATACCGATTGAATTCATCGATGGAATACACCGTTTGAATACACCGATAAATACATCAATAATACATCAATCGAATACATCGATTGAATACACTGATCGAATACAACGATTGATTACATCGATCGAATTCATTCATTAAATACATTGATTGAATACACCATTTGAATCAACCGATCGAATACACCGATCGAATACAACGAATGATTTCATCGATCGAATACATTCATTGAATACATCTATTGAATACATCATTCGAATCAACCGATTGAATACACCGATCATATACACCGATCGAATACACCGATCGAATACACCGATCGAATACACCGATCGAATACACCGATCGAATACACCGATCGAATACACCGATCGAATACACCGATCGAATACACCGATCGAATACACCGATCGAATATACCGATTGAATACATCGATCTATTACACCGATTGAATACACTAATCGAATACACTGATGGAATACACCGATTGAATACATCGATCGAAAACACTAGTCAAGTATACCAATCAAATTTTTCGATCGAATACACCGATCGGATACACCGATCGGATACACCGATCGAATACATTAATCGAATACACCGATCAAATACATCGATTGAATACGACGATCGAATGCATCGATTGAATACATCGATCAATGACATCGATTGAATATTCGATTAAATACACCAATCAAATATAACGACTATATACACAGATATAATAAGCCAATTAAATACTTTAATCGAATGCGCTAATTGAATGCACCAATCGAATACTCAAATTCAATTGAAGACAATAATTTAATATCATTGAAGACACCAATCAAATACATCAATCGAATACTTAAATTTTATAAGTTAATTGAAGACACCAGTTGAATACTCCAATATAATAAGCCATTTGAAAACACTAATCGAGTACACTAATTGAATTCATAAATCGAATACACCGATTAAATGCATCAATTGATCACTAATCTAATACATCGATAGAGTACAAATATCGAATATACCGATCAAATAAATTAGGTCGGTTAATTCATTATTAACACGTTACTTTTATACCTTAATTTATGCGTTTCGTGGTGTTGTATTTTATGTCTATGTTACTTATATACTATTTTTTGATGTTAAATAAAACCACTTTGGTTTCAGTTTAAACACCACAATTTATTTAACATTGTTGAAGTTGGATTCAGGCTCATTTCAATGTCTATCTCGGAGGACGCTATTTCAAGACAGTCAATCGGAAAGTCGAACGTTCGACTAGATCGATTTAATGTAACGCCAGACGAAGATATGAGCCAAAAAAGTATAAGCTGTGGCAACGAAACTAAACTATGTCCTGTCGATCAACGACATCACGAATAAGCTGGAATACTTATTTATTCATGTAGACTACCAAATCTACGATTTAATTGAAGATTCGAATAACTAAGATGAGGCTATGGGCACACTAGATAAAATCTACATCAAAACACCAAACGAAGTACTGGCGCGTCACGTACTATCTCTCCGAAGACAGAAGCGCGAAGAAGACATCGATATTTATGTTCAATCCCTACGATCTTTAGCGAAAGATTGCAGCTTCAAAGCGGTAACATCAGAAGAATCAAAGACCGATTACATAAGAAATTCCTTCATCCGTTGACTCAAGTTTGATACGATAAGACAGCGTCTTCTAGAATTCGACCACATGGATCTAGAAAAAGCTATTTCCATTGCAAAATCCTTGGTAACGGCTCAGCAAAGTGTCGAGTTATACCACCGACGAGAGGACTCACTTTTGGATCAATGAGTCGAGATTGCACAAGTCAGCACGAACTCCAAGAGATGTGAAAAGGGACCTCTACATGATAATCAAGAAAGTGATGAGGAACAATGCCTAAATCGTATCGATAAATCGACCAGCAGAAGCTACAACAATCAATCGAAGACATGCTTCTTCTGCGGAGGCAACTTGCATAATCGATGTAATTGTCCTGCTAAGCAAGCGAGCTGTTTTAAATGCGGCAAGAAGGGTCACTTTTCCCGTGTCTGTGCATCATTAAAGTTTCAACAATCAGCGTCTTCATCGGTTATCCTCTCAACTGTCAATAAGTCAAAATCTCAACTGAAGGCAGAAATCTTTATGTGGAAAGCCTGTGACAACACTCATCGACACAGGCAATTCTTTGAATTTTATCGATAGCAAGATTGTCGCCTTGTCTAAGCTAAGGAAGCTCAATACTATAACGAGGGTTTACCTAGCTTCATAAGCTATCAAGACCGTTCATGCTAAGTGCATCGTTGATTTTCAATTTCAACGAAAAGTATATGCTAACGCTGAGCTTTACGTGTTGCCAGGTTTATGTACGGAAGTGATATTGTGATTGCCCTTTCTTAGGCTACATCAAACATTGGCCATTGAATTTGGAGGTTCTCTGGAAAGCATCGAAATGGCTAGTCTACATCAACAGGCATAGAACCGCCCAAGCTCTTCAGGAACTTATCTCCCAACGTATCCCCGATCGTAACCAGCAGCAGGAAATTCAATCCAATGGACGAACAATTCATTCGTATTGAAGTACAACGTTCACTGAACAATGGCATTATTGAGCCCAGTTCGTCTCCGTGGAGAGCCAGGTCGTCGTTGTTCTGAAGAGGACGGGCCAAAATCGTGTCAATTCTCGCGAACCATAAATCGATATACGTATCTAGACGCATATCTCCCAAAAATATCCGATATCGTAGGTCAAATATCTAAGCATCATTATTACTCGCTTGTCGACCTTGAGGAAGCATACTACCAGGTCGATATAGATCCACGATAAAGACCATACACCGCGTTCGAAGCAATGGGCAGGTTATACCATTTCAAAAAAATACCAATGGGAGTGACCAACGGATTATCTGCTTTTCAGCGGTACATAAACAACTTGATCGATTCAAATGAGCTTAAAGGCGTCTACTCATATCTCGACGACATTATAGTATGTGGCAAGACCAAAATTGATCATGACCTTAATTTACAAAAGCTTAAGCATTCGCTAAACCTCCTGGGGTTAAAGATAAAAGACAGAAAGTCAATTTACAGCGTAACAAAATTACGAACTCTCAGATATGAAATTGAATACAACACACTACGTCCTGATGTACGATACAATCTGCCGTTTTCTGTTGAGGATGTTCGCTCAATAATGTCTCAATGTAAAACGTGTTACCTAATTAAGCCTAGATTCGTCAAGCCATATTACGATCAGCCTCTGATAAAGGCGAGTTCGCCTTTGGAAAGGATATCCATCGATTTCAAAGGGCCACTGCCAAAAAAACACTTGGCTTCATTTATCTCTTCACGGGAATCGATAAGTTTAGTCGTTAACCATTCGTGTTTGCGGTGAAAGACACGTCGCCTGAGACAGTCATCGAATGTATTCGCAAAATAATCGCGTTCTGCTGGTGTCTTCAATATATTCACTCTGATAGAGGAACTGCTTTTCAATCAAAAGATTTCGAGGAATTCTTGAACCAACTAGGGATCGGCAGTAGTCAAACAACGCCATATATGTCTCAGGCAAATGGACAGTGCGAACGATTGAATGGGACATAATTGAAAACAATATTATTGGCTTTAGAGGCGAACAAGGAAGATATCTCAAAGTGGGAGAGAGTACTAAACGATGCACTATCATCGATTCGAGGTCTGCTTTGCACTGCTATAAACGACACGCCTCACAACAAATTCTTCGCCTTTCCTCGACGATTTACACCACCGCTGAACCTCCCGAAATGGTTGACGGATTCTGACAACGTTCTAATGAGAAACTATAATCGGCATTCTAAATACAAGTCAATGGTTCAGATAGTGAGACTTGGATTCAAGTCCAGCTTATTCGACCGTCGAAAACGCAGCAGGAAAGATCCAGAAGGTTTCGACACAACGCTTGGCAAACGAGGGAAATGATGACGGAACGAAAGACGACGAGGCAAATAAGGACGATGCAGCTGACACGCCTGACAATGACATGACCACAATCGATGGCCATAAAGGAAATGTTGAGGTCAAAGTCACATCCCCTGGTCCTTTAGTTTTTCGATGAATCCAACGCATCAGGCGTATACCAACCAGGTATATGGATTGACAAAACAACGAAGCTGTGAAGAATGTTGTATTTTATGTCTATGTTACTTATATACTATTTTTAGATGTTAAATAAAACCACTTTAGTTTCAGTTAAAATACTACACGTGGAAAATTGTGAATAATATTAGCGTTTGCCTATTATCTATGCAGGTAAATGCATCGATTAAAGAAATATATTTGCAAACTTCTTTCAAACATCATAGACGTATTGCTTCAAATATGCAAATATTGGAGCGTGCAGTATTGATAATCACTTACTGAATTCCAAACAAGTTGAAGATTAATATAAGAAGTTTAGACTCGACATAATTTTTTTAGTGGATAAGCTAAACAGTCTTTTCGGTTATTCTGTCAAACAGCCCAAACTTAAGTCGAATGTATTTATATCATTTAGGTTTTTCTGCATTTTCCCATTTCGGACTTCAAATAAAATTTGGCTGACCAGCGATATAAACATAATATACAATAAAGTCGGAGTTGGTCACATCAGGTAGCGATGGATTTATTTCTTATTTGTCATTAGTTAAGTAATTTGAAAAAATAGTCGCTCTGAAAAAATGCATTCAATAATCTCATTGTTCATTACTTGAACTTGCCTCGTTGATAGACAGCACTTAATTTGATGTCATATCCTTTGCTTCCTAGACTAACTGTGTAATGGAATCCCAGATACAACCTGGACACAACTACCTACCATTATCAATAATTAGCTCATGCCTAAGACGATTTAATTCATCAAATTTTAATAGTACTTTAATATTGACTCTTTAAAATGGGCAATTTGGCAATTTATTTTATCTCACCATTCCGATCGGTATATTTTTTATTGATGTCGGAATGCTTATGTATATTGTGCCATTAGATTTGCGATCTGGTAAAAGACCATTAAGAGTTAACGCCTGCTATTTTTCTAGTGTTTAATTGATTCCAGTGTGATTTATCCTATTTGATTCTCGTTAGGCTTTACATTTTAAATAAATTTTCAGATTTGTGACATTAAATTATACCGTTGCTCGAATTAACGAAACACAAATAAATTGTTAATGTGTTTTGGTAATTTCATCATTAAGGACGACTTAAGTTATTAACAATATTAAATTAAGACTTTTCTAATCTTACGGATGACATTAATATAAAGTGATGGATTAGACCGCTTTAGTTTCTTTACTTTCTATTACAAATTACTGATTGAATAAATTTTTTAGTTATTCCACTATATCACCATTGCTATATATTTAATTGCTGAAATTACAAATTACTATATTCGATATTTTGGTATTCATTGTATTTCTCATGCAGGAAATCATATAAAGTTTGATTACCATCTTTAGAAAATTTTAATCCAACAATAGAAATAAATATAATGTCAGCTGTTATTTTTGTTTCGTGGTTCTAATGACATATTTTTGAATTCGGCGACAACATAAATAATTAATAACATCAAAGCGATTTATTGATATGAATGATCTGTTCGAGTGCTCCTACGTGTCCGTTGCTTCGATCACACATTCACATATCTTGCCAAACTCTCCTGACCCACCACCCACATCCGCATACAACTCCGACTTTTTCTCGTAACTTTTCCTCTCGTTGATGTCGGCTCCTCATCGTTCATCAACCTCCCTTTCTTAGACGACACTCGTCCCTACTATATATCGCTGCGTTTATATCATTCCATCTTACTCCACGTTCCCAATTACTCTAACAACTACGGTCTCCGATTCTTCCTCGTCGCCACTCCTAAAGATCTTCCACAAAAATGCGTATTCCGATATAATGTTGGGAGCATAAGCACACACAACAGTTATCTAATTTCCCTCTTTTACTAAAAGTCTCAGATACCCCTTTATTTCGTTACTGGGTTAAACCTCTCTACCACGAAGGACAACTGGAGACTTGTAAGTATCCCCACACCCGCATGTTGTTGATTTCCGTAGGTAACTCCCATATAGCTCAAGATCAAACTTTGATCCAAAAGTTTAGTTTCAGTTAAAGAATAATGAAGAGAAGTCACTCCGACTATTTCTAGACCGAAGCGAACCATCGCTCCAACTAATTCTGGTTCCTTCCCCGCTGGCGAGATGACATTCTACATTCGTACATGAAGGGTAGTCCGCTTCGGATGTTGATGTCTCTTTCGCTGTTCCCGTACAACTACCTGGTCACACGGCACCCGACAATGAAAAATCCTCCGGTCAGTGGTGAGTTGACCATTGTTCTTCGCACTTAATTAATATGTAGTAAATTTGTTGCTTGTCATTTTCATTGTCTTGGTTTGTTTGTTCGGATATTTACCGTTTCCGATATCCCGTGATGATCCAACATCGCTACTGTAAGGAAACAGGTCTCCGAGACTCTCTTCCGCCTGTTTGTCCATTGTCTAATCCGCCGTTGGATTCATAGGAGGGATCCGAGATAGTCTACAAAAAGACTATCCCTATGAATGATGCAAGCCGGTAATTATTTAGCCGTTGATCGACCAGTGTCGAACATACGTTGCCTAGGCCACTCCACGATCAGGCTAATTGGCAATAGTTGCCAGTTTAATACTTAATCGATTGGCACCTATAGGCTCAAAAGTTCATACAAGAATGTTCAATAAATAAAAAAATTGGCATGATAAACCAAAATGAAGGTCATTTTCAATTTCATATAAAAATGATATTTGTTTTCTAAACACCAAAATTACTGTTGACCAGTGCAATATATACATTTAATAAACATATAAGCATTTAATGAATGTTAGAGTTACAAATGTAACATCTATGATTCAATTTGTATTTGAAATGCAATACTTTTTAATATTGAATAGTTTTAAATATGTTTGAGTATTTATTCTATACGAACTTAAAAATAATGACCGTAATATGTGTTTTAACGATTAAATGTTATTTAGTTGGAACTTTTTGTACAATTTTACCTTATATGTCATATATGTACATTAAAATAAAGCTTTTAATTGTCTTGATAAAATACACGCTTTACTACATTTTCTGCATTACAAAACGATATTTCGATGTGTTATCTGAATTTCACGGTTTCAACGATTAAATATCACTTTTTATAAAATACACAAAGTTGGTTATTATTAATTTAAACTATTAAATAAAACTATATTTAACTGATAGCTAGATATGAATTACTAAATTATCCCAAATCAGAACTTAGTCACCTATAAATCAAATATCCGTAATTTTATGTGTGAATTTTAATTTAAGCTATATTGGATGCTAACTTGTGCGTTCTAAGATGTCATAATTTTACTTTCAAAGGTTAGATATAGTCTGAAAATTATAAAACAGTCAATTCAAGCGAATATAAGCTATTTGATGTCTTTATGTAACGGATCCCAGTTAAATCAAGTATACATTCTATCAATTTCAGAAGAACAAATATATGATGCTTCTGTGCATTAAAGAGATTTTTCGTTACAAATGCATTCTTTTAACACATTTCTAAGATTGCCATGATTACATTGTTCACTGACCAGTGAAAATAACCGATTGATCAATAGGCGCAAAACAAAATAGACGATACACTTTCATGGTTGCCGATAAGTACGAAATTCATCTAACAGAATCATAACACTGACTAAAATGATTAATATTTTTAAAGACTTGATTGCTTTATCATCGTCTAAAATACACATTAAACAACGAAACCTAAAAACCAATTAGCCTACAAGCTATTTTCCTTTTGCACTTGGTTTAATAAATAAAACGGCTGACCGCTATTTACCTAATCCGACAACAATTGAAGAAGTAACTGAAATGAAACGTGAAATTTAGAATATTTTTATTGAAGCAATTTAAATTTGGATAATATAATGTTTGTTTCATGCATATCTTTAATAGTATTTTAAAGTACATCATTCTAAACTTTGATAGTTAGAACTTTCAATAAAACCGCTTTTTTAAGTATCGTTTTGGATCTAATTGTTGAACCAATTGTTCCTAACTTCAAATTTAAACGTATTTTTCATATTGACCAACAAAATTTACGTATCAAATTTCAATGTACTTACCTATGACAACATCTATTTGTACTTACTAATTTAAAAAGCTCATTTTACCTTATTCCGAACATGTTTTTAATTAATATTTTTAAATCAACTTTTCAATAAAAAAAACTCTGTGTTGTGGGTTCGATTGCCATGTTAGACGTTTTCCTTACAAAATAAATTACAATTCCATGAAATTTAAACGTATTCTACAAATTGACCAACAAAGTTTAATAATCTTCATAACTTAATGAATATTATAAAATATCTAGGATAGTGTATTACAATACTAACAGTTTTTAAAAAGTTATCAACTCTTTGGGATTTTATTCAAACATACAAATATAGTAAACTGAAATAATCTGGAGTTTGCATATTTTGCTTTTAAATATATTTGATAGATCAAATTTAAAATTATAATGCAATTAAATTTTATATAAGAAAATAACTCAGTAATTACTCAGAAAATCACTTCAGTAATTTCTGAAGACGCCAACAAAAGTTAGCGAAGTATCAAAAATAATTTCCTCCTTTCTTTGATCCAGCTTTAATAATTATAAATCTATTTCTATAAAACAATCAATACGAGTTTTGATTTTAATTAAAACTTTTAAAAATATGCATGCAAAGGAAATAACATAAACCTGTTTATTTACAAAGAGTAAAGAATTATTACTGCCCGGCTAGCTCAATCGTAGAGCACGAGATTCTTGATCTCGGGGTTGTGGGTTCGAGTCCCACGCTGGGCTTTATACTTACTAGAAAAATTAAATATAGTTGATAGATCAAATTTAAAAAGTTAACAAAATATCAAAAATAATTTCCTCCTTTCTTTGATCCAGCTTTAATAATTATAAATCTATTTCTATTAAACAATCAATAAGAGTTTTGATTTCAATTGAAACTTTTAAAAATATGCATGAAAAAGGAAATAACATAAACCTGTTTTTTTACAAAGAGTAACGAATTATTGCTGGCAGGCTAGCTCAATCGTAGAGCACGAGATTTTTGATCTCGGGGTTGTGGGTTCGAGTCCCACGCTGGGCTTTATACTTACTAGAGAAATTAAATATAGTTGATAGATCAAATTTTAAATTATAATGTAATTAAGTTTTATATAAATTTCATTAACATTTATTGAATTTATGAATATATATAAAACATTATAAATTAATTCGTTTTCAAATGTCTCAACAAGCTATATTCTGATATCAATTAACAATATCATATTTTTGAATATGATATTGCTAAAATTTAATATTATAAAGATTACTTTTTGTTGACACGATACTTTGCGCTAATCTTGATTTTAAGTAAACAGCAGTACGCTACATTTCAGTATTGGTTGACCTCATCGCATATTGATCCAATACTTACGTTTAACGTTTCGGCCTTTTTTTCGGCCCTTAGAGTCATCTATAGTTTGGTTTCTAATTTTAAGTTGATATACCTGTGCAGTCATTGCTACCATTGAAATTTTGATGACTATTTTTATTCTACACGCTACTTTTGTCCAATCTATAAGCCAACAACTGTACGCTAAATTTAAACAGTTTATTTTGAGACTTTTCCAATGGTGTGATTAATATTATTTTTTAGTAATTTCAATATTACTATTTTAGTTATTTACTACTTTTTAGTTATTTACTATTTTTCAGTAATATCGATACTGAAGTGGTTCACCAATACTAAAAAGTAGTGTACTGCTGTTCGCTTATAAAAATGATTAAAGCAGCATGCAGAATATAAAATAGTCATCAAATTTTCAATCAGAAATTATATTTTTTCTAAATAATAATATTAAATTTTTGTATTTATATTACATTTAAAATAATATTTTATGTAATATTTTATTTCATCACTCTATGATGATGTTACTAGAGGTTTCTAGTACATCATTCACATGATTCGTTGATAGAGCCGTCTGCTAGTCCTCCTCTGCATTTAACAGTGGGATGGAACTGGCACCGACAAGTCATAGTGATGACGAAACGGCATCTAGCAATGTTTTTCGTCGTTCTTCCGCGTCTGTCTAAAAATGACTAACAAAAATATTTTTAATATATTTCATACATTAAAAGTTATAATATATATATATATATATATATATATATATATATATATATATATATACTAACCGAGCCAAATCAAAAACAAAATGACAAAATG
>WNNJ02003496.1:0-32186 GCA_012934845.2 Pomphorhynchus laevis | reverse complement strand
GTTATCCCAACCTGACATTCCTTATGGCAACGAGTAGTGATGAATGTGTAATGCCTGTTTTGAGCCACGTATTTTTATGAACAAGTTTTTTCTATTATGCACATTAATATAACGAAATTACGCTCGAAACTCACAAATGAGTTTCGAGCGCAATATTACATATTCTTAAATTGGTGTCCTCTCAATATATATATAACTCCTGACATTGGTACATTTGTCAAAGCCTAAAAAAATTCCAAAATTTTAGGATTGCAATGATGGAAAATCACGCTCTTAGTTATGATGATGTACTACTGTATACTTGTAATAACTAGGAATCAATTTGAAATATATCGAAAAGGCGTCTAGTTTCAAAATAATTAAAAGTTCAAGCTATTTCAAGTCACTACGACATCATTTTAATGAAACGGAGCGTTTATTAAAACGCTGATTAAATTAATAAATTGTTACTTTTACTAAAATTAAGAATGGTCAACAATACTTATCTTAGCAAAAAATTTATTCTTTTGTCAGTAGTCGAAATAACATAAAAATTCAAATTTTAAAATTTATAACCTTAAATAATTTGACCCATGTAACTTTGAATTTTGACAAAAATAAGTAAAAACCAAAAGAGTAAATATTGTAATCTAAAAGTAAATACTGTAAGCAATTTACCTTGATATAAATACAAAATAGTAAATATTGTAATCATATTAGTTAATCGAGTATATGTATTTTTGTAAAGTATATAAATTTTAAGATAAATATTTAAATCTAAATATTTTCTGTAATTCAGTTTAATATATGTTGAAAAATTTAAACATTCAAATGAATTGATTAATAAATAATATACGATAAATTAATTAATAGATAATATACAATGTATATATCAAGTATTATATGTATAAATAATATGTTCAAGTATTATATGTATATATGTTCATTATGTTATATGTTCATTTCATGTTTAAGTATTATATGTATAAATACTTTAAACTTGAATATAAAAGTAAGATCTATAGGAAACAGCAAAATTGACAACGAATCGACAATCAAGTTGAATTTTTATATTTACTAAAAAGCTAATTTAATTAAATTTCAAAAGATATATTCAATACCTTTTGATTTCTGATGTGGTAATAAAGAATTGTGATCCATTCGTATTGGGTCCATTATTAACCATTGACAATATCCCAGGTCTGTCGTGTTTCACTTCAAACGTTTCGTCGTTAAAACGATTTCCGTAGATACTACGTCCTCCCGTTCCATTATGATTTGTAATATCCCCGCCCTGACACATTAAATTTGGAACAATCCTATGAAATGTGCTGTTTGCATAACCGAAACCATACTTAGATGTACACAACAAACGAAAATTTTCTAAAAACATAAAGTTCTAATTATTATATTTGCATAGATGTTAGCAGAATATGAACCGCTAAAATTAACTACAAAAGATAATTAGCAACTCATCAATTTTCGTATTATTTATACTTAACATATTTTATTTCAATAACAGACTGTCACTATTAGGATAACATTTTAAAATAAGCTTTTCAGTCAATGACAGTTTTAAACATCAAAAATATGATCAAACAGATATATTTCCAATTCCTTAAGTCATGTTCTTTGAGTTAATTTCAGAAGTGGCAGAATTTAAACACAAAATTATATATAAAGTATGCATTTAATGCCTGAATGTTATGTTTACGCTATCTTATTGATTAATATAATTAGTAAATTGAATTGTTAGCATATTATCGCTATCATTCGAAGAAATATTTATATTTAATTATTTAATATTCTAATTATTATCTTATTTAAATGACATGTTAATATTTTAATTACAGGAACAATCAGAAAAATAAATTTATTTTATTATTATATTTTGCTAGTTCCTAAACCAAATTAATTTGGTTTCGAAAATATTTTAAATATGTCAGTAGGAACTGAAATGTTATCAGTTAGGGGTCCTGTTTCTTGACACAACATACAAGCAGGGTGTTGATTTAGAAAATATCGCACTAAAGAATTAAATTTATTTAATGAAAAACAGCTGGACAATAAAAATTTTTATTTTAGCAAAATCAAAAAAGGTTTATTCAAATTTTCAAACACAACTGTGTTCATTATCAGGAATTGTATCAGTAGCTGTTGTATATATTTGATGATTTATCAAAGTAAAAAAACAATGTTTTATATATACATATTTCTTCTTGTTTGTCTCCACCTTTTTTCTTCTCGACTCCAACCAAATATGGGGTCCCAATCTAGCTTTCTTTTTATTCTTTTCTTCGGGATTTGATTGAGAAACTTGTCCGGTATTAGAAGCACTTGAGGTCAAGCGCATATGAAGAACTAATTAAACTAATCAATCCATACACTTTCAAAAATAAGAAAAAAAAACAAAAATCAATCCAGTACAAAGACAGAAAATAAAAATTATTCAAAAGCCTTAATTTTTCTATTGTAACATATTTATTTATTTATTTTTAATTTCTATTTCATTCAAGAAAAATTTATTTATTAAAGTGCACAGTCGTTTTAAAAATAGAAATCGTTGTTCTGGAGGGCGATTGCTTGAGTAAAAGTACAATCCGCTCAATACAAACGCATTGAGCACGATTACACATCTACCCAAACTGATATCTAATCGTATCGCTCTCTCAAACATACGTCGACCTTTTCGAACTAATTTAAAACACAGCCATATTTGACCGATGATGCAAACATGGTTCGAATGCGCACACGACGCTTTCGATTCACTGAAAGAGAATCAAGGAGACGAGTGTGCTTTCCAATACGCCGAAATCTGTAATGAATAAAGTTGCTATTTATTGGATTTAAAGACAAACCTAGCTTCGCTAAGCGATGAGCAACAATACTTATTACAGACTTCATACGCCCTTCGAAACTTGCATCCGACAGAGTGTTTCTTTTAAATGCAATGAAATGTCGTCCGCATAAATGATGGCGTGGGTGTTGTTATCCAAAATACCATCCAGAACTCCCCTTGTCACTATCATATAAATGATAGGTGACAGGTGAGATCCCTGGGGAAGTCATTTGTTGAGATGATAGTAATTACCCGCGTCATCATCCAAGTAGAAAGTTCTTGCTTTCAAAATGCCTAGGACATGACGCAACATATTACTCGGTATTCTATCACTGGTCAACGTTGTAATTATTGCATCATGCCCTAGGATGTCTAAGGCTGCCGACACATCCAAACTTGCAGCTTCATAGCCTGATTATTATCATTTTTCCTTAAGTCTGGTAAATACTGCGCGCACATGAGAAACGTCTTCATCAACTCTTACTTGGAAATTGATCATACACGACTCTTCAATTCCACTTAAAATAACATTCATACTTCTGTCATAATTCCGACTCCTTACTTTTCTTATAATGACTGTTCTGCCTGATGAATGCCCTCGTCATCAACACTTGCATCGCATGAAGTTACAGGCTTTCTTAGTTCATTCAGAATTTAAATCTCCACTATTTGAAGATTCAGTTTGTCTATGTTTGTACATCTCAGCCTCTATTCTTTTGTATAAAACATCAACAGATTTATCAGGAAGAAGGTCATTAGAGTTCTGTTTATGAGTAACATAGTCATTTGTGTAGCTGCTTAAAATATTAGTTTTAATTTCGCTAGCATTATGTAAATTATCTTGATGTGAAATTTTATTTGACACCAAATGATTTGCATTGTCCTTATTTTTTGTCAAATCTGTACTGCCTCTTCTCCAGATTCGTGTAGGGGTATATTCCAAATGTTCTTGATTCGAAGTCTCTATAGATTTGATGAGATTGTTTTCTTGTAATTCCGATAGAACCGTATTCAAGATAGCATCATGGTTTGCTGTCGATTATTGAAAATTGTCTTCACAAGACACCATAAATTTATCAGATGATAATTGTTTTATTTGTTTAAATAGTATTTTATCTATTTGTTAGTAGATCCAGTACATCGATTTTTACAATGCGGACATGAACAAATCCACAGTAAAATCACATACCTTTCGAGCTCAAGTCTATTGATTTGGAAACCGTAATATGTGTAAATACTTTACAATCAACTGTATCACATGCTATCACATGACAACATTATTATACTTCACTTGTCTGATTTTAATGTTCTTTTTGTCCATTTCGCAATTATGTGAATTATTGTAAGAATTTAATTGTAAGTAGTTAGTAATCAAGATTTTTTAAACTTAAAATTTAAACTGTAAGAATTTCAGAGGGAATACATCATTATTGTATGTTAATTATTTCTCAAACTTTTTTAAGGTACAATCAAAAATACAATCAAAAATATAAAATATATATAAAAACCAACAACACAAAAACAATTCGTACTTCACAATTAGTAATTCTCTTGTTACCCTTACCTTTTGTTCTCTTTATCTTTTATAATTTTGCTAAAACAAAAAATTTTATTGTCTAGCTGTTTTTCATTGAATTTTCGGGACAATGAGCATATTTGATAAATTAATTTATTAAAAAAATAAAATTTAATAAAGTAAATATTTAATAAATAAATATTTTATAAAATAAATTAATAATTTTAAATTTTATTTTTATAGTACTTAATTTTAATTAAATTATTTAAATGATTTTGAGAAAGATCAATATCATTACATATTATGGCAATACGTAAAACATTTTTATTTAATGTATTATATTTAATATTATTTTGTGATATAGCTTCTGATATATTAAAAAAAATAGTAGTGTGCAAGTGAATATTGTTTGAAAATTAACGATATTGTGTCTAACTGGGTTTTACAGCCCGTTAAACCTAGCTTCTTAATCATTATAATTCGGTAATAATCATTACAGATGCTACAGAAATAAAACACTAAAAGTAACGTCTCGCTACCTGCTTTAAGGATACTCTTTTATTTCGAAAAGAAATTTAGCGCATTAGCGAAATCTGGTCGTATACAAAATCTTTTTAAGATTAGTAGTTAAAATGCAAAATACGAAAACTGAATGTATAAAGAACTGACTTACCGCAAGTTAGTGGTGCAATGTCGTTGTACAGCTAATTTTAGAAGATGGCTTGATGTCGCCAAAAGTATTAATGTATATGACTTACCTCAAAAACCATACGACCAATTTCGTTGCCTTCAACATCGATATCCATGTACACTCGGACACGCTTGGCCATAACCACTTAGTTACTGTATGTTAAGCGGAAATAGAAAGCAAGTAAAACCGGATTTACGCACCGATAACCTCTATTAATGTGCGTCATCAATATAATAATTCATAGTATCTGAAGGTGAATTTTTAGTGCCATTGAAAAATTAGATCAGTATGCATAAATGTATTACATAGCATTTTAAAAACCGCACCAAATTAATAAAAATTATAAGAATTATAATGAAAACCCAAATTATAATTTAGGTTTTTAAATGATTAAAGTTTTATTCTTGCTATTCCTTGTGTTAACATGGAGATAACAAGTATTAAAGAGTAACTGTTGTGTTCTCGGGTTTTGGCTATTGCTCTTCGACACAATAAAGCAGGGGAATCAATACACTCCAGCCATGGTGTATTCTTTTAATTTTACCAAATATTCAAGATTTTTGAAAAAATATCGAATATGAAATATTGATTATACAAATACTTACTGAAATATGCTATAAACAAAGTATCCTTAAAAATATACTCAAAAAGTTAGGATAAAAATATCCTAAAAGAAACAAAATTTTATAAGATAAAATTTTTTTAGGATAAAAATATCCTAAAAAAGTTTGAGTGATTAATATATACATTCCAGATTATAACTGCCAGTTCCAGATTATTCCTGTCAGTTCCAGATTATTCCTGTCAGTTCCAGATTATTCCTGTCAGTTCCAGATTATTCCTGTCAGTTCCAGATTATTCCTGTCAATTCCAGATTATTCCTGTCAGTTACAGATTATTCCTGTCAGTTTCAGATTATTCCTGTCAGTTCAAGATTATTCCTATCAGTTCCTGATTATTCCTGTCAGTTCCAGATTATTCCTGTCAGTTCCAGATTATTCCTGTCAGTTCCATATTATTCCTGTCAGTTCCAGATTATTCCTGTCAGTTCCAGATTATTCCTGTCAGTTCCAGATTATTCCTGTCAGTTCCAGATTATTCCTGTCAGTTCCAGATTATTCCTGTCAGTTCCAGATTATTCCTGTCAGTTCCAGATTATTCCTGTCAGTTCCAGATTATTCCTGTCAGTTCCAGATTATTCCTGTCAGTTACAGATTATTCCTGTCAGTTACATATTATTCCTGTCAGTTACAGATTATTCCTGTCAGTTACAGATTATTCCTGTCAGTTCCAGATTATTCCTGTCAGTTCCAGATTATTCCTGTCAGTTCCAGATTATTCCTGTCAGTTCCAGATTATTCCTGTCAGTTCCAGATTATTCCTGTCAGTTCCAGATTATTCCTGTCAGTTCCAGATTATTCCTGTCAATTCCAGATTATTCCTGTCAGTTACAGATTATTCCTGTCAGTTCCAGATTATTCCTGTTAGTTCCAGATTATTCCTATCAGTTCCTGATTATTCCTGTCAGTTCCAAATTATTCCTATCAGTTCCAGATTATTCCTATCAGTTCCTGATTATTCATGTCAGTTGCGCTCGCTACGCTCGCGGATTGAGCTCAATCTCTCGATAAAAGGTCATGCCTAAAATGGCGCGATCTCAGATCCCTGTTCCTGATCAAGTATCTTCCACATCGGAATGCAATGATAGTTATACCATTTTTGAAGTCATATGCGATTCCAAAGATTGCGATGTATGGACACTTGTTCGTGTTAAAATATCCGATCGCTCGTTGTATAAACGTAAACAGTTCACATGCGGTTTTTGTACATCAGTACGACTACTACAGTTATCCTGCTCTTCTACTTATGTATCATACACGACTACTCAGACCAATGCTGTTTTAGATGTTTCCCTCGAATCAACACCTGACTTCGCATCTTATAATCCTATAAATAAACCTACTCTCTCACACACTCCTCGTTTAACTACGAAGCAAACTTCCATTCATCTTCCTCATTCCAAAAATGCTAACGGTAAAGCTTTGCATCTCGTACCTCCTCTTTTCTATTCCTCCCCTAATCTAAATAAATCTCAAATTTCTTTATTCTCTTCACGTACTCCTTACTCTACCTCCCCCGTATCACTTCTCAATAATTTACACCATTCCGTAAACATCATATCCAGTAACATATCCGATCAACCGATTCAACACTCCACTCCTGTTACACATGCTCCAACCTATCTTAATTCTCCTTACTCTACCTCCCACGTATCACTTTCCAATAATCTACATCTTTCTTTCAAAATCATTTCCAGTAACATTTCCGATCAACTGATTCTACACTCCACTCCTGTCACACACGCCCCAACCTATCTTAATTCTCCTTACTCTACATCCCACGTATCACTTCCAAATAATTTACATCCTTCCTTCAAAATCATATCCAGTCACATCTCTGATCAACCGATTCAACACCCCACTCCTGTCATCTGCCTCGACTAGCAGATGACAGCAAATGACAGGTGCTCTATCAAGCACCTCTGTCATTTCCACTTCTATCTGCTCATCTGCCTCGACTCCTAGCAGCACTGTCCGTCCACCACTTTCACGAAATCGTTTTCCTTCGCGCGATCGCTGTATTATCATATCAAACTTAAAGCTTTCCTAATTTGCTTATCCACAATCTCGTCTCGATGATGATGTATCAGCTTTCAGCTCTATCCTAGCAACCATTATTCCCGGTGATAATCCATTCCTCTTCAATAATATCGCTCCTGTATCTTTTATTCGTTTAATCAAATTCACTAAATCCAATCATACCACTCCTCAACTCCTAAAAATCGTTTACCGACATAGTTCACATGCTTCTTCGATACTCTCCTAACCTTTTAAACTTCTCACAAATTCATCTACTTGTCGTATCTTTGCTGACCGCTCCTATTCTGATATTGTTCAGCTCAATTCAGTTCGCATTGAAAAACATCGACGTAAAACAAACGGCGAGTCATCATTATCAATCTGTCAAATCAACGGAAACTTTCACGTCGTACACACGAGGCCAAAAATCCGATGGCGTCACATCTATCCCCCCGTCTCTTTGCTGTCGATCTCGCTCTTGAGCATACTTTTCGTCTTAGTCTTTTCAACACTCGCTCCATTCTTCATAAAGTTGATCTGCTCCTTGATATCTTCGATCAATTATCTATCGATATTCTCTGCATTACCGAATCCTGGCACTCTGACGATCTTACTATTCGTCGTCTATGTCGCTCTGGTTGTTCTCTAGTTGAATCAGCTAGTCCAATTGTCTCTCCCACATCTACTGCTTCTAACCATTGCGCTATTGTTGCCATTGCTCGTCACTTAACGTCATAGCGTAAAATTAACGCTAACATTCATTACACTTCGTTCGAATTAATCATATGCAGAATATCAATTCCTTTCATATGGAACTTGTGATTATATACCGTCCAGGCTCAGCCGCCTCCTCAATGTTTTATACTCCTTCTTTTGTTCTTGTGACTTTAACATTCGTCTTGATCGCCCGGCTGACCCTGACTAAATCACTCTAACTAATCTTTCTAATATTTTTTTTCCTAATTTTAACTATAAATTACTTTCGACAAGCCCAAATCATATTCTCGGCGGTGCTCTCGACATCATTGCTGTTCTCAATTGCTTCAATAAATATATCTCCTTGTCAATTACTGGTCCTGGTTTGTTCGATCATTTCCTTGTCACTCTTACTGTTACTCGTCCCTATCCCCATCCTTATTCTCCACCTCCAACATTAGCTACACCAAGTTGACCTTGGAAACTTCTCGATATCCCTATTTTCTGTTTTGCCTTACTCAATTCTTCACTCTTTTTACTTCCTCTTAACTATCTTTCTCCTAATGATCTCTTCATTCTGTTTGATTCTGAACTTACGTCGATTCTCAATCACCTTCCGCCCATTCAACCACGACGCTTTCAGTGGTCGCACCATGCTCCCTGGTTTGATTCAGACTGTAGTCTTTCTAAACGTCGAATCCGTCACTTTTTTCGTGTGTTTAATCGTTTTCTTAAACGTTCTCCAAACGTACTCACTCCAAATCTCGGTGCTTCCTATCTTCCTCTTCACCGTTCCCATCTCATTCTTATGCGTACTAAGCGTACGACCTTTTACGAAATCAAAATCTAAATCTCATTTCCCAACTCTAAATTTCATTGGAAAATATTAAACTCAATTCTTTCAAGATCATCTACCCCTTGTAACATAAATCCTGATGAATTTTCTTCTTATCTACAATCTAAGCTATCTAATTTACTTTATCTTCTACCCATGTACCCCTTCTAACCAAATTCCCAATTCACTTACTTAAAATTATCTTCCCATCTATCTCACCCTTCCTAACCACATTGTTCAACTTGTCTATCCGTAGCTGCACATGTCCTTCCTGCTGAAAATGCGCCACTGTTTGTTCTCTCCTCAAAAAGGAATCTCTCGACCCCTCACTACCATCTTCGTACCGTCCTACCTCACTTCTCCCAACCCTCTCCAAACTCCTTGAGCGTCTTGTTCTCAAACAAGTTAATGCATATCTATTTCCCTCCAATTTGTTTCTTCCCTTCCAAGCTACTTTTCGTTCTAATCACTTTACTGAAATTACATGTTTTAAAGCTTATAAAGACTTACTCATCTCGCGATCAAAAATTACGTAGTGTCACAGTTTCTCTTGATCTCTAATCTGCTTTTAACATCGTCGATCACTCGATTCTTCTCCATCGTCTTCGTCATGATTATGGCTGCTCTTTACCCACTGTAGCTTGGTTTTCTTCATATCTATCAACCGGCTTAGAACCTCGCTCCATATCATTAAATTCTACAATTCTTCCTATTGTTGACAATCTCGTTTTCTTAGGCTTCCATTTCGACAACCGACTTTCACAAAAACCTTTCGTTTGAGATAATTCGCTCATCTACCTTGATTCTCCGCCACCTCCGTCAAATTCGTAGATTGATCGACTTCCCCTCTTGCATGACTCTCATATCTTCTTTACATTTCTCAAGACTTGATTACTGTCTTAGTCGATTTTCCAGGTCACCTAAATCCACTCTTCTTCCACTACAATGCATCGTAAACGCAGCCGTCCGACTTCTCCGTCTTCGTCAATTTTGATCATACATCCCACCATCTTGCTTTTCTTGATTTGCCTACCATTTATTCTCGTGATCAAATTCGTCTTCTTCTCATTGCTTTCCGTCTTGTAACTTTTATTACTCCTTCATTTCTTAACCTTCCTTTTCTCGACAATTCTCGTCCTAATTACTTGTCATGATATTTCACATAAAAGAATGTTATCAACTACTTATAATCGTTTACTAACTATTTATTGTAGATCTGTTGCATAAAAACCCTATTTACGTATACTCGATTTACTCGCTTACGACATTTTATTCAACAGATTATTGTATTCGACGAAATGGACAAAGTCTTGGTACCTAACATGCTGTCAATCGAACCTAACAATAGCGATTCCCAAGAACATTGGGCACATTGGAAACGGAGACTTGTGAACTATCTGTCTCTGTAAGCAGATTCTTCAGAGGATGCTAAACTTTTTCTTCTGATAAACCAGGTATCTACAAGAATATTTTGACTTATAAAAGATTGCACAACTTTCAATGACGCAATAAAGATACTTGATTCCGTTTTCACAAAGTCAGGCAATCGAATTTTCAGTCGCTTTTAATTACATACATGTCGTCAGGAGCCGTCAATTTCCATCGAGAAATATATGCGTCAGCTGGAACAACTTGCAGATTAATGTGACTTCAAAGCAGTAGATGCGATAGCAAATCGAAACGAGCATATAGCCGACACATTTATTCAGGGACTACATAGTCCTTATATCAGACAACAATTACTAGAATCTCGCAAATCCGATCTGAACGATTTGATTTCAATTGCCAAATCCCTCAAAGCGACTAATTCGCAAGCAGCTGTATTCTCTTCAACAGAACAAACCCTAGCCAGCATGACAACTGAACAAAATTTAATCGATATCACAGAGGCTCGACGAATGATCCTAATCTAGCCGTGACCCAACGATTTTCTTAAAATACAAGCAGGCTTAATAATAACACACGATGCTACTTCTGTGGTAGCATACGTGTGGAAAAACTGGACACTTTTCGTCATCATGTAAATCAAGAAAGAATAATAAACCAACTAACTTCTCTGCTGATACGTGCTCATTAATGGTTCCAACCAATTAATGTTTAACAACCTTCAAACAATCTCAATTGGTAACAATAACATTAATGTAGAGGAAATTTATTAGGACACTGCGTCTCTCGACTTGGCCAAATGAAATAAATTAGATAAAACATTGTGCAACGACTTCATTTGAGATAATATCAATATTTGATAGTCCACCGCTAGTTCCCAACAGGCAATAGAAATTTAGCAGGTTTATCAAGTTAGCCGTAAACTTAACCCATCGATCTCCTTCAAAGATTTTTGCGCTAACACCGGGCACTCAAATACGTGGGATAAAGACTCACATCTATCACCACAGAAAAACACACATACGAAACTCCACGTTTATGGACAGGTATGCGAGTGCGACAAAACTTGTCGTGATATCCGTGTAAAGAAACCCTCCAAACGAGGGGGCGTTTAGAAGCACACGGAGACTGCCAACTCGTTTGCGTATTTAACTGGTGAAGTGTACAGATGATGATCTAGCTTGCTAACCTTATCTGTAAAGTCTTTTTTATTTTGAATATAATGTACCGTATCTTGTGCTCCGATCATATTTCGTAAATACTCCGTACATAACTCGACTTTAGATAAAACATAAACCGCAGTCGTCGAGCACTTTGGAGAGACGCCTACAACACGCTTAATGAATCTGCCTTTACATTTGTCAATATGCGCAAAATTAGCAGTCGTGAGGTCTGTCCAGATTGCTGAAAGCGCGTACGACAAAATCGGTAGAAGCATGACATGAAAATACTGAAGAGCACCACCAAAGGAAAGCTTACCTAAACATTTAACTCGCGAAGTGGCTATGACGATTTTCGCACATTTCTTTTCGATATGAAGCTTAAAAGACCACATACTTGTCAATAGCATCCCCAAGTACGTGTATTGATTACTGAACTCTACCTTCCTGCTGTTTAAACTAATCTCGTCATGTGAGCACAATCTGCCACCTTTACGAAACTTTACTACCTTTGTTTTATCGATATTGACTTCAATTAGATTATTTAAACAGTAGTTAGCTAGAGCAGTGGTTACGTTTTAAGCCGATTTTAGATCTTTCGTTAACATAACTAAGTGGTTAGCGTAAAGAACAGAACTTGAAGTTTGACATTCGTTTCTCAGATGAGACGGCAAATCATGGATATAAACAGAGAAAAGGATAGGGCTGAGCGGATCTCCCTGCATCACACCGCGGCTAGCAATTATTGTGTCTGATGAAGTAAGTCCGTCGAAGACATTTAATGAATTGGCATAGAGGATATTGCACAAGAGTTTCAGCATACGACCAGATATCCGGAAATCCATCGACAATTTACGGGTGAGTATTTCTCGATTAACCGAATCAAAGGCTTTTTTAAAGTCAACAAAGATAGCATATAAATGACTCTTGCGTTCGAATTGTAATAACACTTGTTCACGAACTACCTTGATTGCATCCACCGTTGATCGGTGAGGTCGGAAACCAAATTGTTCTGGCGGCAACCGACAATCACGGTGTTTCGATAATCGATTGATTATAAGAGTGGACAAAAATTTATAGGTATGATTTAGCAGGGCAATTCCACGGTACGAGTTGGTATCACTTATATCCCCTTTACCCTTATACAGGATTTTTATTACAGCTTGCTTCCATGACACCGGCATTTGATAACCGTATAGGATACAATTGAATAAATGTAGCCAATAACTCGATAATAAATAAAAGGAATCTTTAATTTGTTCAACACAAAGTTGGTCAGGGCCGGCCGCCTTATTATTAGACATAGAAAAGAGAGCAAGTTCCAATTCGGGCAATGAAAATGGAGCATTTAGTTGGTCATTGTCACTGTCCAAGCATGACAGTGTTATCAGCGCATTATTATTACGACACATTGGGAGGTCATGTGAATTAACGAGAATATCATTAAAGTGCTTAAACCAACGGTTCATCGGGATGCCGGAGGTACTAACATTGTTTTTTCTTTGCAGTTTCCAGGGGCATCGTTCTGCTTGTCGCAAGCGTTTGTATTCTTCCTCTAATAATATTGATTCGCGAAATTTTGATAACATCGTACAATACACACGCCGTAAGAAAATAAAATTCATATTAATATCATGATCAAACCGCCGGCTTCTGCCCATAAATATGAGCTTTCTCCGTAGCTGTACAAGGTGTATTGGCTTACAATGTATCTTGTTTCCATAATGTTGAGAATTGCGGTTAGAGAGTGGATGACATGCGGTGAGAAGGCATTCACTGATTTTGGAGAAACTTGCTTCTATTTCATATGCATTTAGAAGATCTACTGCGTCTTTAATCATATTATGATTCAAATTCCTGAAACAAAGTTTTCTGCTAATTTGTGAAGGCAAGGATTTCTCTATTGGCGTGTTAATATGATTTTCTAGAATAAAAGATACAGGTTTGTGTTTGTGGAGTAGAGCCCATTCGGATGCAATCTCCAGTTTAACCTTTTTGACGCTAACATTTGTAAATATGAAATCGATGCAACTTCGCCCATTGTGAGACTCATAAGTCCATCCTTCTACGGGTACGTGCAACTCAAGACCAAACTCACTAAAAAAGTATAACAGTTGCTTAAGTTTAGATGGGACAGGGTTCATGAAACGTGCATTAAAATCTCCCGCAACGATTATGGAATTTTCAGAAGATAAATCACTTAAAAAAGGCGAAACTTCATCGATGATATCACAAGCCGACATCAATGGGTTAAAATAGCAACCTATTAAAAGAATACCACATGAATCTATACATATTACGTTAGATGACTTTTTAACTTCCCAGTTTGTAAAGCTTGAACTAACAGCAATATACACGCTACCGAAGGGTCGACCACGGTTACCCAAAGATGCTGGGATATTAAAAGTGTAATAGTTAGGTAAAGACACCAATTGAGTTGAAAGAGTTTCAGTAAGGACTATTAAATCAAACGAAGAAAACCAGGAAGTTATACCCGCTGATATTAAATAGTTTAGTCCCTCAACATTAAATAGGAGTAATCGGAGTAAATTTGACTTATTGGTCTGGAAGTAAGTTCGAATACTATCTAGGGCTAGTCATAAGGATATCTCTACAGCCCCAGATTTATTTTCATCGATAGCCTTTTTGGAATAACTTGGCACTACGCGACAATCTTTAATGTGATAAACAATGTTGGGATTTTCAACACGCTTCTGATGAAGCTCTTCCCGTAACGATCTTTGAATCTCAAGTTCTGGGAGAGACAAGTCTGCATTCACATAAACATCATGGAAATTCGTCGAATCTTTTAATAAGTGAGATCCTGAAAAAAAGGATTTATTTTAAAGTGGCAAATGCGTGCCAGCGCACGCTTACATGACCACAACAAAACAAAACTGTGAATCAGGTGTCGAGAAGGTGTGAACGGAGGAGGTGTTTGAATGTGATAAAGGAGGGAGCGCGGCGGACGTCGAGAGGAGTTGATTCCAGGCGAGTGAGGCGGCGACGAGGAAGGATCGGAGACCGTAGTTGTTGGAGTAATTAGGAACGTGGAGTAAGAGGGTATGATAGGAACGAAGCGATAGCGAGGTGGGGCGAGTATCGTCTAAGAAAGGAAGGTTGATGAACGATGGGGAGCCGACAGCGATGAGACGAAAAGTAACGAGAAGAAGGCGGAGTTTGATGCGGATGTGGATGGTGGGCCAGGAGAGTTGGTCAAGATATGTGGATGTGTGGTCGAAGCGACGGAGACGAAAGAGCACTCGAACGGCGGTGTTGATTATTCGTTGTAGGGGTAGGATGATGGATTTTGGAGAATTGGCGAAAAGGCTAAGGCAGTAATCGATTTTAGGGAAAAGAAGCGATGAAAGAAGAGACATACAAGAACGGAAGTCGATAAGGGGGCGGATACGGCGGATGTCACGGAGAATTAAGTTAGACGAGCGGACCTTGTCACGGACGAAGGGTTTAAGGGAAAAGTGATCATCGAAATGGAAGCCTAAGAAAGTGAGATTGTGGACTATAGGGATGATCGATGAGGCAAAAGAAACAATGGGAGGAGATATGTTTGGTTTACGGGGGAGGATCCACATTATTTTGGACTTTTCGGGGTTTAGAACGAGATGGAGATTGGAGAGACGTTTGTAGATAGAAGAAAGACAGTTGGAGGCAGAAATGCCGATATCGTGTATGCGATGTGCAGGTGCATGAGCATAGATGAGGATGTCATCGGCGTATTGCATGACTTTAAAGGGTAAGGTTTGATAAACAGAGATAGATCGCCAAGCAGAAGAGAGAAAAGCAGGGGACCTAGGACTGAACCTTGTGGGACACCGCAAAAAATAGGGATGGGAGGGGAGGATGATGAATTAGAACAGATGTGAAAGGAACGGTCGGATAGATATGAGGCGAACCATGCTACGGAGGAGGAAGAAAAGCCGTAATCATAACGAAGGCGAGAAAGGAGGACGGAGTGGTCGACAATGTTGAATGCGGAGGAGAGGTCGAGGGAGATGAGAACACTATATAGAGCCTTGTCTCGAGAAATGAGTAAGTCGTTGTACACTTTTATGCATGCGATTTCTGTCGAGTGATTAGAGCGGAAAGCGGATTGGAAAGGAGGGTACAGATTGGATGAGGAGAGATAAGCGTTGATTTGTATTAAGATGAGGCGTTCTAAGAGCTTAGAAAGAGTAGGGAGTAGCGAAATGGGGCGATAGCTAGAAGGAAGGGAGGGGTCGAGCGATTGTTTTTTAAGGAGGGGACGAACGATTGCGGATTTCCAGTGTGAAGGGAAGATACGACTGCGGATGGACGAGTTAAACAAGGTTGTGAGAAATGGGGATATCGATGAGCATATAGATTTTAATATGTGGGTAGGCAGGGGATCGGCGGGTGAGGTTTTGTTGGGCAAGGACATGAGGACAGATGATATTTCTGTAGGTGAGACAGGGAGAAGATGAAAGAGTTCCGGAAGGATGAGGCTAGGCGGGGCAGAGTGGGATAGGATGGAGACCGGGGTGTGAGAGAGCAGCGTGGATACTTTAGTCTGGAGAAATGACGAATAATCATTAGCATTGATGTTGCAAGGCGTAGAGGAACGAGCCAGGATTGAGTTAAAAGTATGCCAGAGAGTCTTAGAGTTGAATGAAATGATGATTTTATGCTGCCAGAAGGAGTTGCATTTGGTACGTAGTAGGTTGAGATGAGACCGGCGAAGAGCAAGATAGGAATCACGGAAAGACGGAGTGATCGAGCGGAAATCGCGTCTGAGAGAGCGGTGATAGACTCGAAAAGCATGGCGAAGTCGACGCTTTGAGAGTAGACATTGGATGTCAAACCATGGGGCACGGTGCAAGCGACGGTGTGGGTGAGACTTGAAGGGCAAGAGAATATCGATAGTGGATGTGAGTTCAGAGTCGAAAAGAAAGGCGAGATCGTGAGGAGATGAATATGTTATTGTGGGTAATGATAGAGACGATTTGAGTAAGGCAGAGCGGAGAAGGGAGAGGTCAAGATTTCTCCAAGGGCGACGTAGGATTGTAGGTGTGTGAGGAGGGGTGTGGTTGCGAGTGAGATCAAGGGTGATAAGAAAGTGATCGGATAGACCAGGATCAGAGATGGACAGTGAGGGGTATGCAGCAAAATGATCGAGGACAGCGATGATGTCGAGTGCCCCACCAAGTATATGTGTGGGGGCAGTGGAGATTAGTTTGTAATTGTAGTAGGATAGAATGTTGATGAAGCGGATGGAATCTGTGGATGAGGGGCGGTCTAGGCGGATATTGAAGTCGCCTAGAACGAGTGAAGGGATTGAGGACAAAGAACAATGAGAAAGGAGGTCAGCGAGTTCGGTAAAAAATAAGGCTGTAGGAGCTGATGAACCAGGACGGTATACAATGGCGAGATCTAGAGTGATCGGGTTAGAATAACAAGTGAGCAATTCAAAAGAGCAAGGACTGAAAGGGGGATTGATTTTGCGAAGAGACGCTGGGTGACGCGCGAATGCGACGATGCCGCCATGATTAGAGGATTTAGAAGGGCATGAGCTGAGGGGGCGGGCGGATTCGACTAGGGAGCAACCGGTAGAGAGCATACGGCGAATGGAAAGGTCGTCGGAATCTGAGTTCCAGGATTCAGTGAGGCAGAAGAGATCGATGGATTGCTTGGTGAATACGTTGAGGATAAGATCGGATTTATTGAGAATAGATCTAGTGTTGAGGAGACCGAGGCGGAAACCGTGTGCTGTGGCGAAAGAGTCTAGTGGAGAAGACACATAGGAGAGATGGAGCGCCATCGAATTTTTGGACGGGTGTGGACAACTTGAAAATTTCCGTCTATGTTTCGGATGGAGAGTGATGTTTCGCCGTTTTCCTCGCGACGGCGTTTTTCGATGCGGGCTGAAGAGATTTGAGCGATTTCAGGAAGGGGCGCGATCGGGGAAAATTCGAGTGGTTGAAGATGACATGAGTTTGAATCGTTGAGAGAGGACAGAAGACGCGTGAGAGCGATGCTTGAAAACAATTTTTAGGAGAGGGGCTGGGAAGGATTAGATTGAGAAGATTTGTTTAGACGGATGAATGCGACAGGAGAAATGTCCTTGAAAAAGGATGGTTTATCCGAAGGAACAATAGACGAGAGGATTGATCTGAAGGCGGAAACATCGTGGTCCAGACGTGCTTGTGGAGATAAGGATTTAGAAGGCGTGATATTAGTAACAATGACGCAACGATCGCGAGAAGCAAAGCGCTTCCGTAAAGGAGGACGACTGACGTGAGTAGGTGAGATCACGATAAAAGAGCTGTCAGTTGATGATTTGGAGGGATTTGGTTTGACGACGGGAGACATAGAGGATAATGATAATAAAGAGGGTGGCAAGCGATGTGAGGAAAGGTTATGAGTGGAAGGATAGTGGAGGTTGGTGGAGGTGATTTTGATTGATGGATGCAAGGTATTGAGGGACGAGACGGGAAGGACGGGACGTGGGGTGTCGGGGAGTGAATATACATTAGTTGTAACAATTTGCGGCTCCGTCACTGTCTTGGTAGATTTATCATAAACTTGACAAAATCCATCTTGCTGCGATACAGTTTGCGGCTCCTTCACTGTCTCAGTAGATTTGTCAGAAATTTGAGAAATTCGATCATGCTGCGATGCCATTTCCAATTGCTCTAATCGTTTTATTATCAAGTTGATTTGTTCCAAAATTTTTTTCATGTAAGTAACAATGGCTTCAAAGTGATCATGGTGTATGTTATTTTATCTCAAACTTTTTTGAAAGCAGCCGAGTAACGGTGGACTCGTCGACAGTCATTAAAAGCCACGGTGGTGTATCAACTCGTTTTGCTGAGAAACGCCGTAGTTTTACCTTGTTATCAGAAGGCAAATGCACGCTTAGCAAAGAGCAAATTTCTTTAACTAATCGAAGATCATCACCCGACTGCCTAAGACCACGGATAATAACGTTTGAAAATCTCTGTGAATAATAACATTAATACTCTTGTTGACACTGGAAGTAGCAATAACTTCATGAATGAATCTGTAGCAAATTCCCTAACTATGAAACGAATATGTTGCCATAAACGTGTTCAATTAGCTTCATCTTCCCGTTTCGCTCTCGTACGTCATGCTTGCAATGTTACAATTCGTTTCATGAATATAGTATCTGCAAATACTCGATTTTTTATTATGCCAAGTTTATGCTCACCTATGATTCTTTGTCGAGATTTCCTAACACGATTCGCGCACGTTACTTTTCAATTTGGTGGTCGAGAGCCCGGCATCACTTTAGCCGTTTTATACACATCTGATGCAATGCATGTTGATTCGATTACTATTTTTCCTGATATACCAAAAAATCTACATTCCATTTCTACCAAATCTCGTCATCAAAACCACGAAAATGCCAAGTTCATCAGCACCGAAATAGAACTACTGTTGAAGCGAGATATTATTGAAGAGATTCGGTCGCCGTGGAGGGCACAAGCTCTAGTTGTTTCAAATCAAAGAATAAACCGTGAATGCAAATAGAATATTCTCGTACAATCAACAAATACACTATGTTGAATGCCTACCCATTACCTAACATTGAAGATTTGATAACGAAGATTACGTGTAATTCAGTTTTTACAACAGTCGAATTGTCAAAAGCATATTATCAGATTCCGTTAATTAAATAAGACAAGCCGTACACAGCTTTTGACGCTTGTGGGAAACTTTACCAATACAAACGTATCCCATTTGGATTGACCAATGCGGTATCCGTTTTTCAACGTCTAATGAATAACATCAATTCTGAGAATCAACTAAGTGAGGTATACACCAAAGACTTCACTAAGAGAACCAAATATAGAAAAGGAAGCTCAAGCAATCGTCAATGCCATATAGCATGGGCGACATTTCTTGCTTGGACGACATTTCACGATAATCACCGATCAGAGATCAGTGAACTACATGTTTAAACGAGACAACGAGCGTCTTGTTCTCAAGCAAGTTAATACATATCTCTTTTCCTCTAACTTGTTTCCTCCCTTCCAAGCCGCTTTTCGCTCTAATCACTCTACTGAAATTGCCTGTCTTAAAGTTTATAATGACTTACTCATATCGCGCGATCATAAATTATGTAGTGTCATAGTTTCTCTTGATCTATCGTCTGCTTTTGACATCGTCGATCACTCGATTCTTCTACATCGCCTTCGTCATGATTATGGCTTCTCTTTACCCACTGTATAATGATTTTCTTCATATCTGCTAAACCGTACATTTCGCGTATATTCTAACTCTTCTCTCTCCCATCCTTCGTCCATCCCGTCCGGTGTTCCACAAGGCTCCGTATTAGGCCCTATGCTTTTCTCTCTTCTTCTCGGTGACTTGTCTTCGATTTCTCATAAATTTAACTTCCATGTTATGCAATATGCTGATGACATTCTCATATATGCTCACGCACCTGCTTATCGTATTCATGATCTTAGTGTTTCTGTTTCCAGCTGTCTTGTCTCAATTTCCAACCATCTTTCTTCCCTTCGCCTTTCTCTGAATCCTGATAAATCTAAAATTATGTGGATCCTACCTCGAAGCTTCGGCGTAGAACCTCCTTCCGTATCACTAAATTCTACAATTCTTCCTATCGTTGATAATCTCGTTTTCCTAGGCTTTCATTTCGACAACCGACTTTCACTTAAACCTTTCGTTAGTGATAAAGTACGCTCATCTACCTTGATACTCCGCAATCTCCGTTAAGTTCGTAGATTGATCGATTTCCCTTCTTGTATGACTCTCATATCTTCTCTTCTTTTCTCAAGACTTGATTACTGTCTTAGTCTATTTTCCAACTCACCTAAATCCACTCTTCTTCCTTTACAACGCATCATTAACGCTGCCGTTCGAGTTCTCCTCCGTCTTCGTCGTTTTAGTCATACATCCTACTATCTTGTTTCTCTTGATTGTCCTACCATTTATTGTCGTGTTCAAATTCGTCTTCTTATCATTGCTTTTCGCCTTATAACTTCTCATACCCCTTCATTTCTCAACCTTCCTTTTCTCGACAATTCTCGTACTGTGTATTGTGCTCTGCGTTCCTGTAATTCCCTTCTTTTACATGTCCCAATCTACTCTACCTCTTTTGGCTTCCGCTCCTTCGTTGTGGCTGCTCCTCTCTTGTGGAATCAACTGCCTATTCATATCCGCCAATCAACATCTATGCCGTACTTCAAACGCCAAATCCAATTTTATTTCAACAATTAACTAATTACCTGTGACCTTTAATGTTCTTTTTTTGTTAGTGGTCATGTAAGCGTGCATTTTGCACGCATTTGCCACGTTAAATAAATTATTGTATTATTTATTAATACAAACAAAATAAAAAATGAGAAAGTCGATAGATGACGCTTAGAACTAGCTCCGTATCAAAATGACATCCAGTATCGTCCGGGATCAAACAACACAGTTGCTGACGCCATGTCCAGAATAACATGTGCTTACACTGGTTATAAACGAATAACGGATCTACAAAAGATACACACTTCGTTATGCCGTCCGGGAATTACACGGATGATGCATTATGTTAAGCAACACGATCTTCCTTTCGATAAGACTGATGTCGTTAATATTATTGAGCAATGCAAAACATGTGACGAATTGAAACCACAATTTTGTAAACCGAAACAATTCCATTAAATAACTGCAACTCATCAGGCCTCATTCCGTGGCCTGATCCGCAGTTTTGCAAATACTCTCTCGTTTGCTAAAATTCTATAATCCAGTAAGTACTCATCGAAAGATGAATTCTACGTGGTATGATTCTGAGTTAAAACCATAACGGAGATAAACATTGTATATGTGAGATAAGCTCGTTGATTAATTTCATATAATGAATATAGGCAAAAGCTATATATTGATAGGCAAAGCAATCGATACTTATAGGCAAAGCTATAAGTATCGATTAACTGATTACAATCAATCCAGTTCCAGATCAATTCAGTTCTAGATAAAGAACTGAAACAGAGAGATAAAATAACATACAACCCTATTCACAATACAACTTGCTGATCTACTTGGACCGGTTAAAATCTTTGATTAATTAAACTTACATATACATAAAATGAAGAAAGCGAATTCGAAGAGAGCGTTAAACACCCTACATATCACGCAACATCGTAATGCGTATAAGCGGCTAGAGGTAAAATGCTGCAATAAAGGCTGTGAAGTGTGGTCTATTGTCAACATTCCTTTAAATACCGAGTCGTCACTCAAGATCAAGGACTTTTATTGCGGCTTTTGTTCTGCTACAATGATTTCGGCCCTCCAAATGAAACTAGTGGAAGATATTGATTGTGATGTGAATTGTGGTGATATATCGTTACCCCTCAATTTAAATGACGTTCGTATCTCTCAAGACCGTACGGACGATCGAACTTCGATAAACACCTATACCGTTAATCCTGTCGTTAAGCTGCCATTAGATGACAGTTCAACTTCTGACCTATGTGAACCGCGGATTGAATTACTTTCACTGTCATATATGCATCAGCATGATAATACTTCAAATGCCGAACTTCAAATGCTGTCATCCTTTCAGGACAAAGAAAAATCGGTCATTCATGTTGAACAAACTACACCAGCTGTAAACAAAGGAAGAGTATGGCGCAACTCTTCGAACCTGTTTGGTTTGTTCTCATCAGTGTAATTTTTAAGCAAAAGGCTAGAAAAGGACACTGTGCTAAAAAGATATATTTTTACAAAGGTAAATGCGTGCCGGCGCACGCTTACATGACCACAACAACAAAAAAATCTAAATTATGTGTCGAGGATAAAATCTAATCATGTGTTGAAAGCTTGCAATAATAAAGAAAACTTTTTTATACAATGTCTATAAAACCATAATTAACTAATATGAATGAAATGCATGGATTCAAGTCTACAATATATGAATTCATCCTACGAAGTATTTCTCGACTTGTTATATCAATTAAATAACTTCCAGAACAATTTCCGTTTCTCCCGTTGCAAAAATGCTTTTCACCAATAAGTATCTTATAAAAGCTATTTGAATAATTCAACTAACGTAAACTGTACTATGCTATCTTTTACGTCATATTTTACAACTTCGTGATTTGGACGGCGTGGTCATTCGTATGTTTCTAAATGTCGACAGAGACCAAGACGTATATGTTCTACTGGAATTTACAGAGGTCACATCATTATAATAAACTGCAATCCAAATATTAAAGTCATCAATATTTATGATATTTAAGTATTGAATGGGACGCTCTCCAGTTTACAAGCCGTGAATGATAGACGAGAAACTCGTGGGTATGTGTGTAAATTAATAAAACCTACTACAAGAATGTCTATCCACTATCGATTTGCAACCAGGGTAATGAATGAGTGGAATACTAAGGTATTTTGATATCTCTTGTAGTATATCTAATGATGCTAGTAAGGAAACCATCGAAGCCGAGTGAAAGAATTTGCGACTTCTTTTTTATTGATTTCTTTATTTCTTGACGTTTTTATCATGTTTTGTAAGCAACACGAGCTTGTAACTCATTTACTGCTGTTTCTTATAATAATTTCTTATATTTTACATTGTGATGCATTACCATGAAACAGATGTTCTTTTTGTGTGTACTATGAATATTATTATAAAATGTAATAGTTAGATATGCTTCCCGAAAGTCGCTCTTCTCATCATTCGGAAGGACACTGATTCAGCTGAAGTTCGCTCACACACTTCAGTGATCAAGGAAGCCAGTAACAGCTACGATGGCTCTATTAACATCGATCACGACAGACAAATTCGCCACCGCTCGAGCCAGAAGAAAGCGAAGAGACGATAAGTCTAAGAAAAAGTTGAGGATGGGGATATTCGAGGGCAGTCTATACGTTATGCAGTGACGCAGTCTTGATGGCGACTGACGACTCAACTTTTGCCGCTTTGCTTGCAAACACCCCGACAGGGGAACCGCCAATACTCAATCAACTAAACAATTCCCCGCCGATGCAATCAGCCCAGTTGTTATCACCGAGTCGCTTCTCTAAGCACTACGCTATTTTCCCCAGTCGACGGTTGGCTGACCCGACAGCCTTAGTCCTGCTCATCTGAGAGACTTATTGGCATACCAAACCGGACCACCTGCAATAAGACTAATCGCGTCACTGGTTAGACTGCTGAACATTTTGTTAGCATGCAATATACCGATCTCAATCTCTCCAATCGTGTGTGGGGCCAAACTATTAGCCTTTCGCGAGAAAGATGGAGGAGTCCGCGCCGATTGCAGTAGGCTTTACAATAAGGCGGGTAGCCTCGAAAATTGCAAGCAGGTATGCCACGGAAACGATGGTTAACAGGCTACTCCCATTTCAGCTCGGTGGTGGTGCGCCGCGAGGAATCGAGGCAGCAATCCATGCGACAAGATCATTTCTACGAAGCACGGCTGGAAGTTGGCAAACGCTGTTAACCTCGATTTCCGTAATGCGTTTATTTGCATCAAGCCTGACGTATTTCTGAGCTGTGTTTCCAGAGATATTCCTGGTATCCTACCTTACGTTCACATGTGCTACGAAAAGCCGAACCGTTTATTTTTCGGCGATAACATCGGCCCACTTCTGTTCTGCCTCGCAGTTAACGACTTTGCACAGGGCCTAAATGCCAATCTGAACATATGGTATCTAGACGACTGCGTACAAGGTGGATCTACTTCGTCACTGGTTTCAAGCATCCTCGCAGTTCAGAGACTCAGTAATTAGATCGGATTGCCCACCATCTTGCTTTTCTCGATTTGCCTACCATTTATTATCGTGTTCAAATTCGTCTTCTCATTGCTTTCACCTTGTAACTTTTCCTACCCCTTTATTTCCCAACTTTCTTTTTCGCGACAATTCTCGTCCTGTTTTCTATATTTTGCGTTCCCGTAATTCCTTTATTTTACATGTCCCAAACTACTCTATCTCTTTTGGCTTCCGCTCATTCCTTGTGGCTGCTCATCTCTCGTGGAATCATCTACCCATTCATATACACCAATCAACCTCAATGCCGTGTTTCAAACGCTAACTCCGATCACATTTAAACAATTTAACAAATTTGTATGTATGACTATTTCTGTTTTTTAGTTAGTGGACTTGTAAGCGTGCAGCTGGCACGCATTTGCCACTATAAATAAATTCTTATTGTTGTATTGTTGTTATCTAAACTCCTTGAACGTCTTATGCTATATTAAGTCAATCTATACCTTGTATCCTTAAATTTTTAACCGCTTTTCAATCTTCCTTTAGTTCTAATAACTTTGCTGAACTCGTTTGTCAAAACGTTTTCAGTGATATCCTTCAAGCCCTCGATATAAAACTATGTAGTTTCGTAATCTCTCCATTGACCTGATTAAGTGTTCGACATTATCGATAATTCTATCCTACTTGATCTACTTCGTAACGACTACGGTCTATCAGTTCCTACGGTATTTTGCCACGTTAAAAAATATTTTTTTTACGGTAGCCTGGTTCACATATTATCTCTCCAAACGCTCTTTTGTGTTCACTCATACTCTTCTTCATCTTTCACTTTTTCAATCTCGCTCGATGTTCCGTGCAAGATAATTTTTTTAATTTATCTCGTCAAGATGACATTTAAATTTACAAAAAAAAATATTTTTTCTATATTTCTACTTCTTTATTATAAGAAATATAAATAAAATTCATCAAACTTGCTTAGAAATAAGCAGATAAGTAAAAATATCGAACAATAATACAGTTTCAGTATTTCTGACAAAGTTTATATTACCACAAAAACTAAATTCACACGTTAATAAAATCTTGTCAGTAAAACAGATTAGATTAGATAACTGAGTCTACCCATTTTATACTATATTTAAATAAAAATAAAGATAAATATTATTATATACTGGGCGAATATACAAGGCGAATATATGAGAATTCGAAATTTGTACTTACTGAGGTTACCGAGATTTCACAACTGATATTCCAACGTCCATTAAAAGGAAAAACAAGCGTGTGCAGAAAATTACTTACTCGTCGGATAAAATGGTGGAATGATGAAAGACTGGATGATCTGCATGCAGAGGCGAAATATCTGCAACAAAAGCACAGACAACATATGATGAAACACAGGACTTTTCATCCAAATAACAAGGTGGATTGGAGGAAGGAATTCATCAATATGTTTTGTAGAGGGAAAGTTGGCTTCCATTAGATGCCTCAGGGCTGAAGGTAAACTGGGGAGGATAGTATCACTAAAAGACACTTTGAACTGACAAACGGTACGTCAGCGCCTTGAACAACTACATCCTATTGCTCAAGATATCAACAGAGATTTGGTACTTGAATCGCCACTGCAAGGATCTGTGAATCATCGAGAAGCGCTATTCTCAGACCTAGAAGCGCTATTCTCAGACATTCCTCTTTTTCTTCAGACCTGCGACCCGAAGAACAAAAGGAAGTGCAGGACCTTGCGGGCTTGATTCTCGCAGCTGGTACGCACTTTTGCAGACTTTGCTTATGCGTCTTATAAATTGGCAAATGATCTCGCTAATTTCGCAACGTTTATTGCCACCGAACAGATAAACAATGAAGTTCTGACCGCTTTCACTGCCTGCAGGCTGATCGCTATTGATAAAATGCCAAGGGTGAGGCCTATTAGTATTGGCGAAGTTTCCAGGCGTATTATCGGGAAAGCTCTAGTGATTTACAAGATGTGGCATTCGGAGATCAATTATGTGTTGGCTACCAATGTGCTACGGAGAAGATTGTTTATAACATCTGACGTCTCTTCGAATCGTCTTCAGAGCAATGCGTACTCCTCATTGACGCACACAATGCCTTCAACACAGTCAACAGAGCATTAACACTCCGAAACATTAATCAAATATGCCCTTCACTACAATTCACTCTTAAAATTACTATCTGCATGATGCTGAACTTCTGATTGACGATGATATACTATGGTCACGCGAAGGCTTCATACAGGGAGATTCGTTGGCAATGTTAGCGTATGCTGCCGCAACGATTCCTTATTAGGTCGCTTAAAGCTAAAGTCCCTTAAGTTCTTACCAGCTGGTATGCAGATGATGCTACCTGCATTGGAAATCTAAGTAGTATTAGATCAGTGTGGCAGGACATTACAAGCATTGAACAAGGCTACGGATTCAAGACAAATGCCTCAAAATGCAAGCTATTGGTTCATCCAACGATTGAAAAAGATGCCTTGTTAGCATTCGAAGGCACATGAGTCATTGTGACAAGTACAGGATCTGAAGTGCTGGGATCTCCGATTGGAACGGATGACTATGTTGCTGAGGTGATTGAGGAAAAGGTAAAGGTGTGGGTTTCGGATGTTCGAAAACTAGCGAATATAGCAGAAATAGATGCACAGGTAGCATATTCTGCATTTAAACAGGCCCCGCAATTCAGATGGTTGTATGTGATGCGTACGTGTCCACTGGCACCAACTCACTTTACGATATTAAGCGATGCAATTAAAAAATAACCGAATCCCAAAATACAAGGTAAAGTGTCAACTTCATCAGAGGAGGAAGTCATTTATGGACTGCCATTGAGAGAGGAGGACTCGGAATCCGCGACACAACTATTGACACAGCACTGGAATACTCGAGGTCACTCAGAATTTGTCAGCCATTTCTGACAGGCAAAAGTGCTGAAGAATGTTTTAAAGAGGAACATTTTATATTTAAATCTTTAAGAGATAGAGAAAATATCAATGTAAAGGAAAAATTGAGTACTCTGTAAGACAAGCTATCTCTTGAAGTTAGAGTCGCGTTGAAATTTGCCAGTGAGAAGGGTGCACTCGCAGGAGACGCAGAGAGTTTCGAGACGCGATATCAGTGCGATATAACAGTCTGCCGTCAGACAGCTTCACCGTGTGCTCATGTGGAGAGACATTGAGCATGTCACATGCACTGTCCTGTCCAACTGGGGGACTCCCCACGATTAGGCATAATATAATTAGAGATATTATTGCCGAAACGTTAAGCGAGATCTGCCATGATGTTGGAGTAGAGCCTGTGCTACAACCGATTTATCCAAATATTATCTTTGAAGCTGGGACTACCACACGTGATCCTGATGCGCGATTGGATGTGGTTGTGAGCGGTTTGTTTGGGACACGTCTTGAGCGGTCCTTTTTGGACATTTGCATATTCAATACATTAGCTCCTTCAAATGCCAGTACCGTTTCATCGTACGAATATAATGAAAGAAGGAAATCAAGGAAATATATTGAAAGGGTACAACTTGTCGAACGCTCATCTTTCGTTCGGTTCATGGTCATCAGTTGGGGGAATAGGAACTCAGGCTGCTGCGGTTGTGAAGACCATCGCAAAGAAACTGACAGACAAGCGCAATGATACGCACTCTGTTTGTATGGCAAGGATCAGATCTCGTCTATTCATGTCACTGGCCAAATCTGCTTCAATGTGCTTAAGAGCAAGCCGCTCTGCGTATCGTCGCCTGGATAGAATGGTTAACCGATCGTAATCCACGGATACGTAACAATAACAATGTAATATATTTTTTGAGGCCCATTTGAGGGAACCTAATATTGTGGCTGTTGTATACTAATTTTTTATTTAAAAAATAGATGTATAAAAAAGTTATATACAGGGCTTTGACTGAAAAGGCTGGTTTGCCCGCTCATCGTACATTACAACACATGAAACAAACATATCAATTACAACCAAACCAAGGATAAGAACTTCCAATGTTGCCTTGATCAGCGTGTCTTTTCCAAGTGTTGACCATGGCTTTTAATTGGCTCGATGATGACGCGGTCATGACGTCGTGAGGCAATGCGTTTCACAACTTTCTCACTCTGCGTGACAATCGCGATACCATTATCGACCTTCACATACAGAGCGTAGGTATCGTATCAATAGCTGATGAGGTCTACCTATACTGAAATGTAGCGTACTGCGGTTGGCTTAAAAATATAGGACTGAAGCAACATGCAGAAAAATAGTCATCAAAATTTCAATTGCTACAATGACCGCGCAGATATAACATCCTCAAATATTAAAAATATCTGATTATGTTAATAACATATTGTATTAATTATTAATGCTATATTGATAATAATCCTTACCGATTTCAATCGTATCCCTATAATTGATGTTACTACACGCATCATTTTTTACATCATCATCATCATTATTATTATATTAAGACCAATTGTATCCCTATAATTGAGGTTACATGCATCATTTTTTACATCATTATTATATTAAGACCAATCGTATCCTATTATAGAGGTATGGAATAAATGTCAAATATTAAGTCATAAAACACGTCTGGTGTCATGTTAAAATTGCTTATTAGTGAAATAACTGAAACGTTTCGTGCTTACTCGATTTAATCAGCACATCAGTGATCTCAGCTGTATATACTGATACAGATTGGTGATGTGATCTTAAAACCAATAGGAAAAACTAGTGAATATCAGCCTCGTTATGATTCTAAGTTTGTTGTTAAGAACACATAACTAACGAGAATTTCAACATATCGATCACACTTAACTAGTATTCAATGTTTTCTGTAATTAAAAGATATCTTAGAACGGCAATCACACAATATGCTATATATTTTTTTAACGCAGCCATATCCTCGGGGCAATCACAGTATCTAATACATACATATTCGATAAAACAATAATTATAAAGTTTCTGTATGTGATTCTAATCATTGAGCTAACTAACCAGTTTTAAATTAAAGAATATTGTAAATTAAAGACTGGTGGTAACACAACTTAGAGTTCGAGGATTTTTAGAGTATTCAACAATAATACCCGTCAAAGCAATCGTCGTATATTCGCCTAAGCACATAAATTAATATATGATGATAGCATGTTTTTCATTTCACCCTCACTAAAGATAGCTAATTTTTCTTTTAAGAATTAAAGTTTTCTTTTATTGCTGCTGTTCGATGTCCTTTTTTGCCTTTACCAGAAAGCACACAGATATACAACGATTCCCTTAAAGTTTTATTATATTAAACAAAGCATACATGTTTCGATGATACTTTTGTAAGATGTATATCTATATTTTAACCAATTTTATCTAAAGTATGCAATCTGCACTATCAATTTGTAAAAACTTATAACAACTATCTCTATTAGGGGTTGTGTATGATCGTGAATCTAACCTGTACTTTTAGTAAAGCAATCAATAAAAATGTTTCATATAAATATGTTAGAAAATTATTTGACACTGTACATCAGCAGCATTATTTAAATATATCTAACAATTGACTAAAATTGTGTTTACATGCACCACTTATTTTGAGATATTTCAGTGCTACTCTCACAGCGTTTTTATGGAGTGGGAAATTAAATCGAAGTATCCTCTTTGTTATCGTGTTATGTTTATGTTATGTTCCCCAAACGATCAAGTCAGAGATGACCGGCAGCGCTCATCAGTAGTGTAATACATCTCGATGACCTTTCGGATGCCTGTGTGACCTTTAAGAAAGATCATTTCAGATAAATTGCTAAAGTTCTTTGGCAAAAAACTCGTAAGCTGGAAACTTGCTTATCAGACCTCTATCTAAATCAAAATATCACTACCATCTATAGATCATTACAATCTAAAAATCATTACCATTATATATAATAGTAGTGCACGGATGTGCTGAGAAGACAACGGTCCAGGAGTTCTTTCGAAATACAGCATTTATACTAAATGGTGTTGCTTGTTAGACTGAACCGTTAAAATCCTGGACCGTTGTCTACTCAGCACAACCGTGCACGACTATTATACATGCCGTATCCATTAAGGATCCAACGAGTGCAGCGACAATTCAGCAACAATCTCTGCATAGTGTTTAAGAATGGTCCGCACAGCAATTCGATTTGGTAAAGAGCGTAAGCCACAGACAATTAAGTAGTGTCGGAAACGCATTTATTCACAATGTCAAACAGGCAATCGAAACGACCAGTGAGTACCTCATTCTACTGGTCAGTGTTGCCGGGTACTCATCATTTCGATGATGAAGTAATCGTCTAGAAGTGACTTTGTGTCTGAAAGTCGTGAATAAAAGTCCAGTCTAAAAAGCAACATTATTTAGTATAAATGCCGTATTTCGAAAGAAATCCTGGACCGTTGTCTACTCAGCACATCCGTGCACTACTATTATACCTGCCGTATCCATTTAGGATCCAACGAGTGCAGCGACAATTCAGCAACAACCTCTGCCTAGTGTTTAAGGATGGTCCGCACAGCAATTCGATCTGGTTAAAGAGCGTAAGCCTCAGACAATTAAGCAAAGTCCCGGAAACGCCATTATTCACAATGTCACACAGGCAATCGAAACGACCGGTGAGTACCTCATTCTACTGGTCAGTGTTGCCGGGTACTCATCATTTTGATGCTGAAGTGGTCATCTAGAAGTGATTTTGTGACTCAAAGTCGTGAATTAATTCCAGTCTAACAAGCAACACCATTTAGTATATATATATATCTTGTCCTCACAAGGAGACATAAACACCATCAGCATTATATATATTCTATATGACGACAAAGTTTAACAATGGCAGACGCGTTTCGCTCTAACGGAGCTCATCAGTACCATGACTACCATAATCGTCCATAGGCACGTTAACACGCTCTTTAAGTGTTTAAAACTCGAAAAACAGAAATACCCTCAATCTAAATCATCAGAAAGAATTTAGCATGAGCTCTGTCATGGCAGCGCGTATAGCAATTAACCATGTATCATGTTCTAAATTATTTTTAATGAAAATGCTTTTTTACAGTGACATTCAAATGTACAAATATTTGAAATACAATTTGTTGTTACAGATGCCCTTGGACACCAGAAGAAAAAGTCATAAACACCAGACAGCATTTTATATCCTCATTAGACTAATAAATAGAACCGAATTATTCTTGCAATATTCAAAATCGCTACGTATGCCCAGTCATCCTATGTGTGGCGACAAACTTTAGAAACAGCAGACGCGTTTCGCATCGATATGGTTCTTAACACAAGCTTAAATAGTGTTCATAGAATGCTGCCTGGTATTTGTCTGCTTGCTTGTGGGAGAAATATAGTAATTAATTTATGAGTACACAAAATGCCAAGCCGCTGCTAACAAATATCTAAAAGATATTAAAATGACGCTCAACTTCGTGAAATCAAACGTTATGTGGTTGATTCATTCGGGTATTATAACTATTCCTCCTATTTTCCTTGAAGGTATATATATATATATATATATATATATATATATACCTTCAAGGAAAATAGGAGGAATAGTTATAATACCCGAATGAATCAACCACATAACGTTTGATTTCACGAAGTTGAGCGTCATTTTAATATCTTTTAGATATTTGTTAGCAGCGGCTTGGCATTTTGTGTACTCATAAATTAATTACTATATTTCTCCCACAAGCAAGCAGACAAATACCAGGCAGCATTCTATGA
>WNNJ02003495.1:0-39402 GCA_012934845.2 Pomphorhynchus laevis | reverse complement strand
CCGGGGGACGTCCTCTCGAAAAGAAGACTAATCCCGCGATAGACCAAGTGCCCAGAAGGTGCACCTGGTTTTTCCCTTTCAATGACAGATGTTGAGCCCGTTTCATGGGCACCTAACTTTCTTCAGGATACGTTTACGTATATCCAGGTCTGCTTTCGCCGTATAGTTCACCGTAACGGTGAACCCCAAGTTTTTTACTCGACTTGTGAAGGTTGGAAGTGGTTAAGTGGCAAATAAGGAGGAAAGCGCAGAGAGTGTGCTTATCTCCTAAGTGTTTTCTTTGTGGCAAGGGTGCCATGAAACACGACCACCTGCGATTTAGCCGAATTTAAAATAAGATTGGATGGTGGAAGCTGGTCTTTTAATCGTAAAAAGAAACGGCTGATGTAAGAGACTACGTCTTTACACCTGTGTCCAGTGAATAGGGATGTGGCTTCATTAGCGTACACCACTAGACGTTGTTCACGTTTAAATATTTAAAAGAGGTTAATGGATGCAGCAAGAAAAAGAAAGTAGAAAGTGGTGATCTACCCTATTACACCCGTAATAGGGTGGAACTGACGCGCATCAGGGTCGTCTTCATAGTTAAAACGCTAAGTGTACAGCAGGATCTCTACCCTGTTCACAATTCTCGCAGGCTACCCGATGAACCTTAGAGAAGATATTACAAAGAGAATTGTAATGCGGTCAAAAAAAGCAAAAAATTAAAGGAAACAAGTGACAACTATACGATGGCTATTATCCCGACAGAAGTGCTCAACCTCACCAACTGCTGAATGGACAGACCGATCTTTGACGAACCCTTAAAAACTTGGAGGGATTAAATTACGCCTACTTAAATGGTCGCGGATTTCACGCTCAAGCGTTTTTTCGTAAATCGACACTAGGACATTTCGAATCGAAATGGGTCGCAGATCTTTAGGGCATTAGCAGGATTTTTTCTTAGGAACAATAACTCTAATTTTGATTACTAATATTGATGCCTGCTACATCGGATGGTGAGGCTAAAAGCATTGTGACGGCCACTATCCTTCTCTGTTGGCTGTCAATAGCTGACAGACTCGAAAAAAAGTAGAGCGACGGATTTGGATGTACACGGAAGTGGACCCCAAGAGTTGAGAATATCTGTAACATATAGACCTCTACTCCTGAAGTTTACCCAAGGCGGGATTAGTTGAAGTGATTGAGTAGCTGCATAGTTGTGCAGCGCTAGTGACTCCTCCAAAACTTTGTCAAGGCCTACATTCCATATCTGTCCAAATGCTCTATCCTTCCAACAAACAAACTTCCTTCTCAAAAATCATCCAAAAGTACGACCTAGAAGGATTAATGCGAGCAATGATCGCCCTATCGCTACTCAGCTAGAATTTATATCAATTGATCCAGTATTCATTCGAGAGAGGCCTGTCTGGCGGAAACAGAGAGATTTAAGGGAGGTTAAGCAATTTTGCTAGGAACTTGAGTTTCGTCGGAGTAAGATTGTATATACGACCTTTATAGATAGTCGATAAAATCTCCGTAGCTTGCGAAAAGAGGTATGTATTTAATTCGGTCAGAATTTAATACAGAGACGTTTACCATCTTACAGAGTGAAACTACTAGACAAGATATGGCTAGACATGAGTAGCTTAATAGGAGAAAGGATCTTTAAGAGCACTTAACTAAGGTCAAGAGTTCTTCAGAAGAAGATAAATGAGGTGGGGTTATATACAAAGTATAGTGGGAACAAATGTGCTTTTAAATAAATCGAGTAATGTTTTGGGGGAGACGGATAGAACGCGTCTCCAGAATAACTATTAAATTTGCATATCTACAGGATATAAGTCTAAGGGCAGAAGAACCTCCCAATTCTATTGAAGGATATTCAGTAAAAAAGGCTCACGAGTACTCTGCATTGTGAAAGATTAGTTAAATAGGTTATTGCCTACCGAGACAGAGCTAGGTGCAGTAAGGTAATTTGTCCTCAACTAGCCCTACCTAGGGTAGGTACTTGCCTCTGGACAGCGTCATCATGTCGCCAAGGCTTCTTGGCGACATGAAATATTCATACGTAGTCTGAATATTTTATCATTCTGATAGAAATTATTATAAGTCGAAAGTATTTATAAGCTCAGTTGTTCGTGATCCTTATTTTACAATTCTGACAATTATTATAGGCCGTAAGTATTAATATCTTAATAATCTTATAAATGATTTGAAACATTTCAAATTTATTGATTTCATATTTAATCCAGCCATTTTTTGATTTATATTTTAAACATATCAATTGTTACTGATATTTGTACTTATAGCGACATGTGATTACATCCAAATAACATTTCAAACATGATGTCCGATTTTTTAAAAGACTCGGAACAATTTCATCGTTGAACACTTGTCTTTTAACTTATGGCCCAAAAAGATACTAACGAAAAAGATACTAACGTATAGTTTCCGAATATAATATTAATAAATTTTTATATCGCTTCATCTTTATCTGCTAAATCTAAATTTGTATAAAGCGTATTAATATCCTTCGTATTTATATTCTGAAAATTTATTCCTATTTTGTGTTTCAAAAATTATGTTGTATAACTCAAATAGTGTTTTATACCAGTATTAATTTCAATATCACAGTTCATATGTTTCATTTACTTTTAAATAATTATAATTTACCTCTCAGTAAACTACAATAAATTTACCTTCATTAGCATGTATTTGGGGGCCAAATACGTGGTATTGACGTATTTCCTCTGATGCAAATTGATTATCAGATGATCAACTCTACAGATTCTAAAAACTTAATGCTACTTTTGGTTGCTTCTGTATTTGGAATAAAATTTTTACTTTGTTGCTAATTTTATTTTTATCAATAAATAAAATTAACAATAAATAAATTAAATTATGATATTAATTAACCACTTAAATTCATTATTGAATGCAATATATTTTTGCAAATAACGTTATGTTTTAATGTCTTTATTTCGACAGCTATTTCATCATATGCAGATAAAACCAAATTATTATATTTGATTATATAGTATTATATTCTAATACAAAGTATATCATTTAATTATTCATCCATAAAAATTTGCCATTTGAGAGTTTAAATTTATTTTTTATATTATTGTGTTGATTTATATATTTTACTATTTTCTGTTATACACTTTTTCACTATACACTGAGACCCAATACATCAGCAGGGCTAAATACGTGACCTTTGACATATTTCCTCTGATGAAATTTGATTATTTAGGATTATATTCGAATACAAAGTATATCATTTATTATTTATTCATAAAAATTTTTTGCTAATAATTTTAAATTTATTCTTTATAATATTGTGTTGATTTATATATTTTACTATTTTCTGATCCAATTAAGATTTACAAAATATGAGAACGCAGTACGGAGAAAAGCAACATTATCATCTCCTCACTTCATTCTTCAAACAAGAAAGTTTAATATTCATCGTCTCGTCAATTACTAATCAACTTGTTCAATTACCTTCTTTTAAATGATTTCTCGGAATTTTAATGTTTTCATCGACTTTCAATTGAGTACACTGAGATGCATAATACGTTTCCGAATACAATGATTTGTTACCTAAATTTGGAAACGACTGATTACAATCTTCGAACAGGAGAGCTCATCGTGAGCACATGATGGATATGAGATAGCCCTAGATGAAACAGATACCATTATTATTTGCAGTTACCATTATTATTTAATAAAAAACATTTGGTAAAGAATTTTTGGAGCTGGATCAAAGGAAAGAGAAAAAATCCTTTTTTCTTTGATCCAGTTCCAATAATCATTTTACAATAATGGATCATTATCAACTATTTACAAGAAAAACATTTGTTTGTCGTATTACTTACTCTGCAATTATCATTTATTACATCACAAACTTTACATTTTTTCTGTTACATTTAAAAATCAGCTTTTCTGTAAAAATCTTATTAAAAACATTTATTTTATTAATGTAAATCCGCTAAGTTATATTTAGCCTATAACCAAATTGAAGAAGTTAAGCTTACGATATACAATTTCAAAAAATGGCAAATTCAATGAAGACGCGAATTTTACAAAAAAGATTTTCAGCTAAACTTACATTTAAAATCATAGCGTTATCCATATTTTTTACATTTGTAACTGTAATAAGATGGAAAATTTACGATTGTACCAAAGATATATAGAATAAGGCAACGATTCCTAGACTGAAGTGTGTATTTGTGTTTGAAAATTTCACGGCCTATTGCGATTTTCCCATTTTCAAATTTTATCAAAGTCACAATAAACAATATGCTTTGTATTAAAATAAGATAAACTAAATAATCAAATTTCATCAGAGGAAATACATCATTAACGCGTTTCGACCCCGCTACCATGTTGGGTCGATGAATAGGGGTCTACACCTGATATCATAGCAGTTCATCCTGATGACCTCTAATCTTTATTATAAAACATCGTCTCTATTTATTAGTCAATTCAAAAAATTAACTTTTATTTTAAATTTCAATTATAAATTTTGACTTGATATAAATATAAATTCTATAAAATCTTATGTAATTATTTATTATTTATCTTTATTTTTATATCGTTTAAAATAAACAGACTTAGTTATTATGTCATTATATTAAAATATAATATATAAAGAATGGTAGTTCAAATAGTGAATATTGTGAATGGAGTATTTACAAATTAAATGGATTTGATATTACGGAACAACAAGATTTCTATAATCTTGTTGATTTTAATATTTTCATATATTTCTTTTTATATTTAAAAATATATCACAATATATTTCTTACTGTATTTTTGTATTTCTATATTTGTTGTCTTATCTGTTTATAACGGACAATAATTAATTAAAAAATTGTTGTATTTTAAAATGTAATAGTATAAAAGGAATAATAAAAAACCTACGTAACATTATGTTAAAATATAACATATTATTATATTAAAAGCAATCAAATAATCAATCAAATCGGACACATTACTATTTTTTTGAACAAATATAGATGTTAAAATGAAATTTGTTCGGAAGCTACTTCCGTTTAAACTTAAAAGAAAATGTATTTTCAAACTTAAATAGCTAAATCAAAAACGTACCTTTCTGAAATTATCTTATAATTAATAAATCACAATTGACTCTGTTCAGTAGTTCAACATTTGCCGAATGTTCAAAGCTGATTAATATCATTAAAGTCCAAGCTAGTTTTGTTTTAAATAATTTAAAAATATATCAATTTAAACTGAAAATAAAATCGAAAACAATCGCGATAAAGAATGGTAGTTCAAATAGAGATATTTTAAATTGCGTATTTACAAATTAAATTGATTTGACAAATATTTAAACATATTGTTTACTTATATTTATTTTTTAATATAAAAAGAATTATAAAAATATTAAAAGCAATCAAATCAGCTAACTGAGTCTAGGTATTCAATATAATTATGATATAAACAAAACATAATAATGCTAAATCAAAATTTAATAATGAAATAATAAAATAAATAATTGTTATAAGATGTTTTATAATAATAATCAAGTTAAAATAAAAAGTTGAAATTTAAAATAAACGTAATTTTTTATGAATTGACTAATAAATAACAGACGTTGTATCAGAATAAGGATTTAAGGTCATCAGGACGAACTGCTATGCTATCAGGTTTCGGCCCTTTAACTCCTCTACCGAACATAGCGTGTTGGGGCCAAATACGTTTTAAGTACGTATTACCTCTGATTAAATTTGATTATCAAGTACCTTATTCTAATACAAACACGATTATGCTTATTCTAATACAAACAGGCTTATTCTAATACAAACAAGATTATGGAAATTTAAAGTTGCAACAAAAATGAATATTTTGTAATATTATATTATAATATAATATTATGTTATTATATTATATCAAAATTGTATATTTTGCTATTAAATGTGATTTTTATTTAACACTTTTCATGTTAATTTTTATAATGTGAATGAAATAATCAGTAGGAAGTTATTCATGTTATAACCTGACGTAAAATACAATTTCCAATTGTTCATAAATATCGTCTGGTTATAGAAGTGAATTTAATGAATTTTAACATAAAACCAAACAAATCAGTTTATCAATTGATAAATTTATTAGCGCGAGATGAAGATTAAATTTGAAAGTAGCAAGATAAATGTATCTTACATAGTAGTAGCTCCAGTAGCCCCATGAAGCAGCTCCCAGTCGATCAACACTGCTGATTCCAATTCTCTGATTTAAAAAAAAACAGAAACATTTTACAAATTGCAATACATTAAATTATAGAAAACGATAAAGAATGTTGTAATCTCGCCTATTTTAATATATTCTTTATATAAATAGCGATTGTAGCTATTTTAAAGGTTGGAATATAAACCAACTGAATTAAAGCGTTTAACAAAATTATAATGTTGATATTTTTCAGCAACAAAAAGAGTGAAATGAGGTATATGCAAATACAAATATAGCTAGAAACGTTTAGTCAAGAATAAAAATCAACTGCTAAATTATTACGGTCTTTTAAAAGATAAAGATAAATGGGAATATGGGATAATCCTTGACTACATTAGCAAATCTACTAAATAACGGAATTATTAAATATTTTTTAATGATATATAACAAAAATGCTTACACATTTATTCAATAGTGCAATATATATTGGAAGATTGCGTTATATAATCATTCAGCCTATTAATGATTATATAACTAAATAGGCTTAATTATTAAGCCTACTTATAATCACTGCAAGAAATAAACGGTTAAACTACAATAGATTTATGATCTGTAAAACTTACATGCATGTCAAGTTATCCAAGCCAAGGTTGTCGTTGATGTTTATTTCACAGTCAGAAAGTTTTCTAGAATTTTAATTATCCATGAGTTTTCAATAATAAAATTTTTGCATTTTAGACAAAGCAATTTGTGAATTAAAAATTATATTGTCTATCCAAATTAAAACAATTTATTCAATTGTATTTTGTCAAGCATTTTCCACATGCAATGAAAATTAAGGTAAATTAATAACAAAGTAACTTGTTATCAAGCATTTTTCATTTATACTATTTTTATAAAATTATATTTTTATAAAATTGTATTAAAACATTTTGCAAAGACAACTTTAAGACAGTAAAATATATCACTTAGGAACTATGTTCCCTTCTTTCACAAAGAAAGATACGAAAATTTCTGAATGTTTGAAAAAACATTTCCTAATAAAAATGATTCTTGGCAATAAGAGAAATGTTTATAGACGATTTATTTAAGTAGCAAAGCATATTTAGACAAATATTATGAACATCTGTCTTCCGGATCTTTTCGACTAACTTGTACTTTAGCTAGCTACATAATAGCTTTAGCTATCAGGTCGCATTACGACAGAAGGCATGCTGTCCAGAAATATCTCAACAAAATGAAATTCAACAGAATACCAACAAGACGATTTCAATGCATCATTTTAATCTGATGGAAGACCAACATGTTTATCGTCAATATAGTGCGTGATGAGGGACGAAACAACGATGATACAGGGACGTCCACTGATGAGTCCCGCCCTGTGGAGTTGTCTGGACAGCATGCTTTCTGTCGTAATGCGACCTGATAGCTGAAGCTATTATGTAGCCAGCTAAAATACAAGTTAGTCGAAGAGGTCCGGAAATATCTCAACAAAATGAAATTCAACCGACTACCAACAAGACGATTTCAATGCATCATATTAAATATGATCAACGGACCCTGCAATTGAGAGGGAAAACTCGAAGAAAAAGAAGAAGATATAAAATATGGCATATGAAATATGTGTTTTCAAACAAGGGTTTAATTTTTTAATGATCAAATTCATTAAAAATTTCTAAAATTGATAATTTAGGAGCTAATATTTTGATTATATTGTTAAATTAACTATACATTTGATTTTGGTAATTTAAACATGTCTAATGCTTTGCCGATTTAGAAAATTCTTCAAATAATATGCATTGAATTAAATTGAACTAAGGCTAGTTAAATACATTTAAATTGAACTAAGGCTAGTTCAATTAAAATTTACTGCCAGATTTGTATTCTAAAACATTGTGTATCGGATTGTAAACATTTATACGTGTTTACTATATAATTTTATGCTTTGGGTAAAAGTAAAATCAAAATCGTGATTTTTGAACAGGTAAATTTGAACACTTTAATCTGTGATAAATAGGCAATTTTCGAAGTAAACTATCAATTGGTCGCAAAAAGCTTATGACAGATGATTATAAATTTTGTTAAGTTTTATCACATAAATACTAGCGAAGTACTATCCACACTCTATTTTAGCAGATATTGCATGCAGTATGAGATTGAATATGCATAACTTTATAATAAAATAAAATATCTTCATAAATCGGAATCAACACGATGTTTAGTAAAATAAAGATGCCATTAGCATTTTTAACAGCAATGCTGTTGAAATATAGAAAAAGGATAAAAGACTGATATTATTTCTACAGATAATTCCAGGAAAATAACAAACAAATACAAATCCTAAATTTGTTTGTCATACAATATTATATTTCTAAAATTTTAAGTAATTCGGATTTCTTATTCAAATTATAATTTAATAATTTAAATAGTTCAGTACAGCAAACTAGTATACAAGCGTTAACAGATGAATTTGTAAAATGTTGTTAATTCATTAACAAAATTTCGATGTGAAATATCAGCCATTTAACATAAGTTGTTAATGATTATGCTTTAATTAGAAAATTATTCCTTTTGATTGATAAAACAATCAAAGATTTTTGACTTTTGATTACACAACCATAACTGCAAGTTGATTTTATAAATTTGAAAATAACGACTAACAATGTGTGTCATCATATTAAAATATGTAATATTTAAATATAATATAATTAAATATTTAATATTTAAATAAAATATTTAAAAAATATAATAACAGATATAATTTTACAGAAATAATATAATCTTCGGTTGTAAATAGTTGATAATGATCTATTATTGATAAAGAATTATTGGAGCTGAATAAAAAAGGGAAAACGTTTATTTGATATTTTGCTAATCTCTGTTAGCATCTTCAGAAAATTACCTGGTAATTATCAGGTAATTTTCTGAAGATGCTAACAGAGCTTAACAAAATAGCAAATGAAATTTTCTCCGTTTTTACCCAGCTCCAATAATTCTTTAGAATCTTAGGTATTGAGATATTCATTAGCTTGACAAGTAAACAAACAATATAAAAGAAAAATCATTAACTTAATGCGTCATGCATTATAAATTGGTTTTGTACCTACAATGCCATTTCAAGTTCTACGTGATTCCCATTTCGTTTTAATATTCAACGTTACTTAAATTGATTTAAAATTGTGTCAACATATACAATCAGTCTAATGATAGACTGCTTTTATCTTCTATAAATTTAATTGCTACTTGCAAACTTACATTTCTTCGATCTGATTAGAAATTCCGTTTATATTAAGACATTGAAGATGTTTTAAAGTAATTGCACTAAAATAGAATCAATTAGATAGCTGATTAATGAATTAATTTGATAATTTCCACAGAAGCATTTTAGCCGATATTTTGCTCAAACATTAGTAGAAAATTAAGGAATAGTTACGTAACTATCAAGCAAGATATGCCTTTTTTCTTTAGCAGCCGCTAATGAATCAGTAAAGGCGTTTAAACAGTCGATTTGTAATTTCACAGGAATAAAAAATGATTTGTAAGTTTAGTGATTAAGAAAATTCGAATACTCAACTTTAGTTAATTTATTAGGAACTTGTAGATTAAAGTTTTGTGTGAATTCGCAATCCATAAAGTTGTGAATCGTACAAGAATATTTAGAAAACTTGTAGGAAATCATTCAATTTTAATCAATTATAAATTAATTTATAACTTTTCAATTTTATTATTGTTAGGTTGTTTAATCAATTTTATAAAAACTTATATTTTATTATATTTGATATCAAATTGCTATTTTTTTCAGAATCATCGCATCGTTCAGGTTATAAAATTAAAAGTAATATATGAAATTAAATGAAATTTAAATTGAATAAAAACTATTTTAATTTAAAAATTAAATTTACACTTTACATTAAAGTTATTAGATCGATTTGTTTTGTTAAATACGTAAAGTTGTCATCCTGAAAAATTTATATCTGGAAAAATGTTAAGTTGTAAATTAAAAATTCTTTTAATTATTCATTAAAGGTAAGTTTGCTAAAAAACTTATCCGTTCCTTCAAAAGGATACTTGATTAAATGTAAAAACGTTGCTTAATCTCCTACTTTGACAAACATATTATTCAAATATCAGAATAAACATTTGTACACCAAAAATTACAGAATAAAATCTATTGCTGCACAAATGCATTATATTTAACCATAACACAAAAATTTATGAAAGTATGCAAGAATAGATGTATTAGAGTCCGATCCATGTACTCACATATTTGTACTAAAAACACTGATTATAACATTTGCCTAAGCTAAAACAATTAAGCTTGCAATTAAAAATGTAAGGATACAAAGCTTTACCAATCACATAATATAATTGAAGCAAAAAATCCATAAATCTTCAACTTCATCTTAGATCAGCCACCAGTCTCCATTCCAATTCATGGCTCAGGTCAACTGGGATCTTAGCCACCGGCCACACCAGCAAACCGCCCTTTGACGGAACCATTCAAGGTCCTTCACCTCCCGCTAAAAGTCCAGGCAAGGCGAAATATGGTTGGTAATTGCGAGATGAGGAGCTTGAGAAAACTTAGTATTTGCTCTGGGGGACGTTTTCTAGAGAAGAAGACTAATTTCGAGATAGGCAAATATCATAGATGCGCACTAGGGTTTTCACATTCAATAACATATGATGGGTCCGTTTCGGTACACACCCAGCTGTGTTCAGGATACGTTTAAGTCTATCCAAGTCAGATTTTGCCGACCAATTCACCGTAACGATGAGCCCCTGATATTTTCCTCGACTTGTGATGGTAGGGAGTGGCTGAGACTGCAAAATGAAAGAGAGAGAGCAGATAGTGGTAGTCTCTTAAGTTTTATCTTTGTGACAGGGGCACCATAAAAGACAGCCATTTGCGATTTGGAGGAGTTCAAAATAAGATTGGATGGGGGGGGGTATCTGGTCATTTAATCTTAAAAAGAAACGACTGATGTCCGAGACTACAAATTTGCACCTTTATTCAGAAAACAGGGATGTGTTATCATCAGCATATACCACGAGATGTTGATCGCGTTTTAATGTTTTGAAGAGCACAATGGAGGCAGCGATATATAAGACAGGAGAAAGTAAGAAATATGTAACGTTTGCGATCTAATTGAAAAGTGTTTTAGATTATCACATTTTTAGTAAAAGAATCCATTATTATTGTCACATTTTAAACCATTATTTAAATAAATGGCTTTAAATAAATAACATATGATTTGTTACTACTATAAAAAAATAAAAAAATTGATCGTTTATAATTTAAAAATGTGAATTTTAAATGACTTATAATATCAATCTCGAACAATTGAGTCTATATTTAATCTTTTCATACTAAACTAGATTTTAAATTAATACGTGGCATGTAATGAAATTTTATACTTCTGTTCTAAATTCAATTTTAGACAAGTCAATTTACTCACATTGATTTCAACTGAGTTGATTTGCACAAAAAGTTGGACGGTATGTCGATTATTGGATTGCCAAAAAATCGCCTATTAAAGAAATTCAAATATCAAATAACTGATCGCAATCATTTGTCTTAAGCGATATAACACTATAATATATTCAAGTATTTAAAGTTATAAAATCCCCTTTAAAAGAAATAAAAGTTCAAATTCATCGAGTATGCGCTAGCTACATGGCGCGTCATCAGCTACTATATGCAAGATCTCAAAATAATATAAATTAAAGTAATATAAATTAAAAGAATATAAATTAATATTGATATTAATTAAATTTAAATCATTATATACAAGATGGAGTAAAATGATTTTTTGACTAAAATAAAGAACCCACTCCTTTAAACGCATTGTTTATCACGGAGCTTATTTTAATTCAGTAAAATACAAGACATTGGGGTGTAGCATTGTAGTCGATATTGACTGCGATATTTTCCGCAACATAATCGACTTATAATCATTTCCACTTTAATTATTACAACAATTAAAACATTTACGACAATTTTGAAAAGTCACAATAATTATTTTGGTTGAATTATTAAATGGATAGTTTATTGCCGTCTGCTAGTCCTCCTCTGGATCCAGCAGTGTGAGGGAACTGGCACTGGTGAGTCATAGTGATGACGAAGCGGTATTAAATACAGTCGTCGTTCTTTCGTGTCTGGCTTATATGATTCCTAAAAATTCACGCGGAATGGTATCATCATTTGATAAATGGATAGTGTTAATTTTATTTTAAATATTAGTTATATTAAATAATATAAATATATTAATTATATATTTAATTAATATAATGATTACTTATATATAAAATTTCTTACACGAAAATAATAAATAAATAAAATTTAAGAAAATGTGATTTTATCTCACAATAAAAACTTGATTAAAATCTGAAATTGTTTCTCGAAAATAACAGGTAAGAACAAATTGAAATACATACAGATCTTGCAGGCCCAACATATTATAAAAGTCTCTGCCATTTACTTCAGCAATCATGTTGAAAGACAAATTTCTAAATTAAAATTTGTTTATTTGATATTTCGGAAATAATTGACAAAAACCATATCGAATGCTTTATTGACATTATAATAATTTATATCAATATTAAACATATAATATTTATATTAATATATAATAATATAATGATTGATTGATTCGTTATTAAATAAAAGTGAACATGTTATAAAATACAAACAAGCAACTATCTCTGCTTAATCTGTGTACAACTTCTTTAAATTTGATAAAAATTAAAAAAATAAAAAATATATATAATAATAAGTATCATTTGCAGCGGTGAAAAGGTAGGATAAACACTATTCAAGAAAAATTGTTTTACTGAGCTGTGGAGATTAATAATATATTATAATATATTATTATTTAATATTTATATTAATATATAAATATTTTACAATTAAATTAATGTTTAATATTTGTTTAAAATAAATTCATTTTAGTAGTCATATAATAGACCATGATGCGTGTCAGGTACACACCTAATATATTTTAGTGTATTGCGATTAGTGAGAAGATGTAAATAACACCCAATAAGGTTTTATATAAATTATAATTTAGTTTTCTTACCAAATGTTTATTCATTAATCAAATTTTTATTTCATTTTTGAAAAATGTTAAAAATGAAATATTAAAAAATGAAATAGGATCAGGTTTAATTTAACGTGATTGCATCTGTAAGCTGAAATTCTTCTAGTTGTGTCACGACATTATCCTCACATATGTTGTTCCTATTCTTGATTCAACATGACGCTACTAATCAGGATGGGTGGGTCTCATCAGCTGCTGAACCAGATCTACATTTCACGTTTCGACCCTTATTATCTGCTTTCTCCGTACACAGATGCTGATCGGATCCGAACTAAGGACGTCTGTATCTTGATTCAACGCTACATCCACTTGGCTAGCTGCGGCAGTGGTGTAGATATACATTTCTGTATATTCCTTTTGGTAGGGGATCATATTCTAACGATCTATAAGAAATCTACCCTATGTGTGTAATCCGCTAGCCGGATCACTGTCTTTTATGCTGCAACTTGCAATGAATGTGTTTAATTAAACTTGATTGCATTTATGAGCTGAAAATTTTCTGGTTGTGGCACAATATTATCCTCACATGTATTCTTCTAATTTTTGATACTGCAGGACGCTACTAATCAGCCTGCGTGGGTCTCACCAGCTGCTAACCCAGATCAACATTTCACGTTTCGACCCTTATTATCTGCTTACGACGTACACTGGTGCTTATCTTATTTGAATTAAAAACGTCTTTATCGCGATTCAACTTTACATCCACTAGGTTGGCTTCTCTAGTGGTGTCGATATACATTTCTGTATATTACCTTTTGGTTGGGCATCTTTTTCTAACGATCTATTAGAAACCTACCTTTTGTTTGTGATCCGCTAGCCGGATCATTGTTTTTAAAAACTAATATATATAAATGTAAATATCTACATTACTTATTTTTATATTCTTGGTACAGCAGTAGCGTTCTGCTGTATTGATCCGGATAGCGGATCACAAACAAAAGGTATGTTTCTAAAAGATTGTTAGAATACGATCCCCTACCATAAAGTAATATGCGGATATGTATATCTACACCACTAGAGCAGTCAGCCCAGTTGATGTAACGTTGAATAGCGTTACAGACGTCATGGATTCAAATCCGATAAGCACCACTCAGACTGATAAGTAGCGTCCTGCTGTATCAAGAATAGGAGCAATACCTATGAGGATAATGTCGTGCCACAACCAGAAGATCAGTGTTTATATTTTTTAATTAAAAACTGCAAATTCGCAAAATCATATAAAGGAAATGTAACAAAATTAGTTTTGTACAATTTGTAAAAGACAAATCATTTTTGTAAATTGGCATCGAATTCAGTTATATTTTAAGATCATAAACTACATATTAAAAGAGATAAGCGATTACCAATAAAAAATATGATGTAAATAACATATTTTAAATGAAGTTTAGATATCAACCAAATATCATAATAAGTATATAGGATTCTTCAATAGTTTAAATTAATAGGTAATCAATTTAAAAACTAGATAATATTTTGAATAAGTAATAGTCAAAATATAATTTATTTATTTTGATTTTACAAATTTATATAAAAATGAATTCAAAATTGACGTATCTGCTTATATCGTAAACCTTTGTGGACAAACTACGTGACAGGTAAAATTAGAAGATAGATAATTAAGAAAGATATTTATAAAGAATTTTCAAACAGAAGCATCTTCCAGACGTTCCCAACAAATTCTAACACTACGTTTAGGTTTGTCAGGTTTGTCTTGTGGCCTACTTTGCCAGTGAATCTTACTAGCTACAAGGTAGTGGTCGGTTGACAGTTCATTCACTCTCTTCACACTTAAGTCCGGGCCATGTCGTCGCATATCATAGAATACAATTACAAAATTGGTCATTGATCGTTTACTAAGAATATTCTGATTTCATATGCATCGGTTGATCGCTTTATTTTCGAACATGGTGTTGATCATTGATAAATTGTTACGAGAGCAGAAATGCAACAACTCAAAACCACTCACGTTCATATTGAAATTTATGTTCCTCCACACCACTTCCTTCTGGGTATCGTGAATATTAAGTATCCCGATAAATAAGAGAATCACCCGCGTTTACTATTAAGTAAATCATGAATATCATCAACAAAAGCTGCATATTTCGAGATACTGTTGGGTGCATAAGCACACACGATAGTTAATTTATTTCCTTCTTTAATTTCAAATCTCAAGGACACCAACCTTTAATTTATTGGGCAAATCTTCTCTGCAGCTAACGACAACCGGGGTTTGTGAGTATCCTCACACCCGAATGTCAATATTTTCTGTAGCAACTACAAGTGGACTAGTCGTTAAAGTGAACTAGTCCACTTTAATAACCCTCGACGTTTGGTTCGACTATTCCGCGGAACTGCTCGAACATACGGCATCTGATGCTCCTTATATCCTCTGATAGTCAAATATATTCTGTTGGGAATAAACAAAATTTTATTGACCCTATTTCGCTTTCTTAAGATTACTCTACTGTTGGGGTCATAAGAAGGATTCTAGCTAGTCTTGTGTTGCCTAGAACACACCACAAGAAAATTAACTGACAATACCCGAGACCCGAACCGAACCCATCACTCGATGACGGATCGTTTGAGCCTACATTAAGCGACCCGATATTAAATGAAACAATTTAAATTTACTTTGTAGATATAATATTATTAAGATTTTATTAATTACAGTTTTTAAAATACACGGTGATACGGTAAATACTAAAAGATTTTTAATTATTAAATTTAATAGATTTATTTAATTAATAAATTTTCGTTTATTTTTTTAGTGGGCACAAAGAGAACTTAAATGCAAATTAAAATATTATAATCCAGATAATATGAAGTAATGATGCCTTATTTCCTATGGAATGATTTCTTATATACAATTCAATTAAATTTCACAGAAGTAAATTAAAATTTACTATAGACATCATTATTCTACATCTCAAAAACAAGTTCAAACATTTAATGTATTGTTTTTGCAAATTCATTAAGAACGATATCTTCAGTTACATTTTATAAAATGTCGACTATCTTCATAGCTTAAAAATTTAGAAACTTACCGAAGAATTTTTGTTAAAATTGTCTTTTGCGTTGTTTGGTCTGATTTTAATCTATTGAAACGAAAATCCCTTCATAAGAGATAAAATAAGCTAATCGTTTAAAACAAATAAAATTACCTTAGCTGTGCATAACATTCGAACTTAAAGTCGTTCGGATTGCCGGTTAATCGCCTATAAAATATGTAGGAGAAGCTTGCAGTATTTACTGTTAAAATTATTTAGTAAATTTTATGCACCCTGGTGTGGTATTTGCCAGCGTAATGAATCTGTCTACAATTTGCTCGGTACTCATTTCGAAAATCACTCAGATGTGTTCGTCGCTAAAAGTGATGCTACACTTAACGAAATACCTTCTATCCCTATTTGCAGCTTTCCAACAATTATGTCATTCCCAAAAAATGAAAATATTCAGCCAATTGTTTTTGGCAGTTTTAGAAAGTAGTATCATGTTTATTGAAACTGAAGGAATATCTGAATCAGCAATTGTGGGCAAGGATAAATCCTTGTCTTTAGTTGAAAAGTAGTCAGTAGCAGTTCCAGCAAAAGAAGAATTTAATTAAATCTTTTATTTGCTCTTATTAATTATTTTAGTTTTATTTGTTCTTATTTGATTAAAAGTAAGTATATTATAAACTTATTAATATAGTCTTATTTTTTATTTTACTAAAAGTTTCTTAACAGCTCAGAAATATTAACATTTATCTTGTATATACTCCATATTTTGATATATTGATAATTTAATCTTTAAAAATTTCAAAATAATTCAATGTTTCTAAAATTGTTTAAATCACCGTCCTAATTGTGATTTGTTTAAAAAAAACACAGAAAAATTGTTTTGTAAATGAAAATCGCAATTTCAAGTTCTGAAATACGCAAAGTATTGAAAATATGTAAATATTATTGTTTTCCATTAAACTTTTAATTTTTAATAAATAAAATACACAAAACCTATCATTAACAAAGGTAACGTACAATTCGAGATCTGTTTGACTCTGAATTTTGACAGCAGAAAGAATATTTTTTGACAAATCTCTGAAATATTTCGATTTAAATTTTAATTTGAACAATTAATTGATAAATATCAAAAGAGAAGTAAACGTTTCGAACGGCACAAATATTGTCTTAATGAATAATGCTTCGGATATAACACAGTTAATTTTACAGAAACGCATACGCTGATTGTATGATTTGCAAATTGTCTTTTTATGAAATTTCTTATGATCCCAAGTGGGATTCTATTTTTATATTCGCAATAAATGAAATTATTGAAACAAATGGCAGAATGTGCTTTAGACTTAAATTTATTAAGTCAATTAAAACTGTGAATAGGAACAAACTATTTAAAGTTATTTATTTAAATATTTGGGAGTTTGCATCTCATCCTTCAGTGTTATAGTAAAATATATTTAGCACAGCCCAAGTGTAGCGGTAATATAAAGCATCAATCTGAAAGAATTACTGTGCAATATTTATCGCTAATTTTAGTCCAACAAATTGATATGATCAGAATCAATTTACTTATTGATAGTCAGTATATACATATTTTTACTGAGAGAAAAATTATTTAATTATCGACAAATAAAGGTTCTTTGAAAGCTGTTTTTTGCTAAAATGTCATATAAAAATATCAAGTGATTTGTAGCTTAAGAAACCTATTAGATTTTACTTTTTTACATTTGACGAAGTTGGCGATGACCAACTTCGTCAAATGAGCAAATTAAAGTGAGCAAATTAAATGGGCATCTAATTGTTATAAAATAGTGATGAAATAGTGAAATATGATAATAATTCACTATTTTATATTATAAATTAATTATTAAAAAAATGTATTTATAATTAATTTATTAATTAATAATAATTAATTAATAATTATTAATTATTAATTAATAAATTCTTAATTAATAATTTATTAATAAATAATAATTAATAAGAGAGGAGATAACGAAAGAAACGGAGATCCGATCAAATGCAGCTGAAAAGTCAAGAAAAACAGCCACAGCAAGCTGATAACTATTATCCTGACAAAACTGATGCGATTCACCAATTGCAGAATGGACCGAGCGCCTTTGACAAACCTATAAAAACTCGGTGAGATCAAATTACGCCTACATAAATGAACGCGGATTCGACGCGCTAGCGCTTTCTCATAGATGGATATGAGGGCGTTTTGAATTGAGATGGGCCGCAGATCTTTAAGACAAGTGATTAATCTCATTTTAGGTAAAATCTCGACGGCGGATGTTGATGTCCGCAATGTCGGACGGGGAGGCTAATAGCATTGTGATGGCGACCTCCATTCTCTGACTGTATGTCAAAAGCTGACAGACACGAGTGGAGTGTAGCGCGTGAGATTTGGAGGTGCGCGGGAGTGGTCTCTAAAAGTTAAGGATATCTGTAACAGAGTGGTCCCTACTCCTGAAATCACACAAAGGCTGGATTGAATGGGGAGATTGAGTGGCTCCATAATTATGTAAGGAAAGTGATTCCTCTAAAACTTTGTCAAGGCCTATGCTACCAATCCAAACCAAGGCTTTATCCTTCCAGAAGACAAACTGCTAGATCTTGAATATCTTCCAGAAGGAATACTGGGAAGGGTTTAGGTGAGCAATGCTTGCCCTATCCTTGCTCAGCTGAAGCCTATATCTAGAGCTCCAGTATTCATTCGAGAGAATCTGTCTGGCGGAAACATAGAGATCGGAAAGGTGTAACATTTTAGCTAGAACCTTGAGATTTGTTGAAGTAGGATTGTATATTCGACCTTTATAGATAGTCGAAAGGATCGCGTTAGCTTGCGATGAGAGGTTGGAATTAAATTCGGTCAAACTCTCAATTTCAATTCTTGGAAAGAGTTGGACAGCTGCCTGCAAGAAGGCCTATATAATAGGGTCAAAGTGAAACCTTCTCCTAAGCAACGTATTGTTCTCTAGCCGCCAGTGAATTAGGTCATGAAGGGTGGTCTGTTGTTGACGCGACTGCTCAGTGCAAATAGGTTTGAACAACCACATCTTATGTAGCAGTAATATGTCGAGGAGAGAATTAGTTGTTGAGCAATGAAAGGTGGGGGACGGATGCTTATGAATAAGATTAATCCAACAACCAGTTCTGTCGTTGAAGTCACCAAGTAACATGTCATAACCGATCCCCAATATTCGATCCAGGAGATCACAGTTCTTTTGTATTTCTACTGCCCGAATATAGACATTGACTATGCCAATACGCTTACCGTTCTTACAAAGTGATATAGCTAAACAAGATAGGGCTGGACAAGAATAGTTTAACAGGATGGATGATCTTAAGGAGCTAATTACTTGGGTTAAAAGACCTTGAGATGAAGAGGAGTGAGGGGTGTTTATGTAAGGTGTAAACTGGGTGTAGATGTGCTTAGGGATAAATCGAGTAATATCCTGGAGGAGACGGATAGATTACGTCTCCTTAAGGACTATAACATCTGCATCTCTACGAGATAGAAGGCTAAGGGCGGAAGTACCTTCTCAATTCCATTGAGGGATGTTCAGTGAAAAAGGCCCTTGATTACTTCCCATTGCGTTAGTGTTACCAAAGTGTGACGCCCTCCACCTATTCGCAACTAGAGGCGGAAATGTCGCATTTACCGCTTTCCGTCACGGCAAATGGAGTCGCTTGCCCACGGGCGATATCTTCATTTCCATCGTTAGACATAGCCCAGATCGAATCCTCTCGAGCAAGCTTCAGAGCGTCTATGCTCAGGGCTGACTCGTTTCGTTTCTTAGATTTTGGTAGCTTCTTAATATTGTTGGTTTTCCCAGAAGGAGGAGAACGGAAAGATTCCGATAATTAACCAACCAATTTTTTGACCAATTTTTCAAGGTGGATCATTGATTCCTGATGTTGCATTTCACGAAGTTTCAGAATTTCCGTATTAAGCATCCTGTCGTCTTTCTTGTTAGACGAAACAGCTTCCACAAAGCTAGTCGGTTTTGCTGTCACACAGCTGTTTCTTTTGCTATGCCTTTAAGATTTTACATTCTTTTGACCATGCGTGGTACTCACCACCGCAATTTGCGCAAAATGGCTTACCTTTACACTTCTCAGAATGTATAGCAGTTGTATTACAACCCCTACTTTTTGGTTCGGGGAGGGGTCTTTAATAACTCATCTGGCACCGGGGCCTCCGTGGGTGTACCCATGATCGAAGAGACCAGTGGTAACAAGAAAGCCTGAAGCTCACTGATAATTGACTTTCGTTGATTGGCCAGCAGATGAATAATATCGTTGTACGATATGCGTTCTAGTTGAGCTGCTGCAGCAGAATATGATTTTGCAGGAGGCCAGGTAAATCGTGGTCATTAGGTCGGAATGAAGGGCACTTTTTAGACCAGGCGGGGTGCCCTGCCCCACAGTTGACGCATGCAGCGGGGGATATACATTTTTCACTTTTGATCAGTTGCAGGTAATCCTCCTTGCCACACACCCCACAAGTTAATGATTGAGAGCAAGAAGACGACCAATGCCCCCAACCATGGCAATTCTGACAGTCGGGGGAAGTGAGAGTGTTCTCACTAATCATAACAAATTTTAAATTAAAACCCATAAATGGGTTAATAGCTGCTGAAGCAAAATGCCCATTATCTAATTCAGTTTCGCCAAAGGCTACTGGTAGAGAGTCCCCCCTTACCCAGTACCTGCCTAATGGTCGATAATTTATATTGTTCCTTGAGCTGCTCAACATCATTTTCAGAGATAAAGGAAGGATAATTTGAGATCTTTATAGTACACTTCAACTGCAATAGGGAAATCGTCCCCAATGTCGATATGTTAGTATTGAAATATTTATAGAATTCCTCAAGAATTGCAGCGTTTGCGAATAACACCCTGAGGGAGTTCTCAAGGATTTTTACTGAATTAAATAGAACTCTATTCTTATTGCCAAAGGCAAAATCAAGTAGAAACGTACCAAAAAGTGCATGTTTTTGTATAGGTTTAGAAGACTGAATTACGCATAAATGAGCTAATTTAACTACAGGAGGGAGGTACTCCTCCTCAACGTTTTTTTGAGACAAATATATTACTAACCTGGCTCCGTCCAAGGTCTTTACCAGAAGAATTGCATACCTCGCAAATCTGCAGATTTTGCTGAAAAATTGCAAAATTCCAAACTCTTTGAAACCTCCGACATGTTGACGCGAAAAAATGTTGAAGTTAAAAATACGGCTTCTTGACTTTAATAAATTCATAATTCTCTATTATGTTATTATTCTGTATATTATTTCTTTCCATTGATAGCATAAATTATGGAAGTTTTATTTAAATAAATATCATTCACTCCATTTCTACATTCTAATAAAATTACAAAATATTAATGATATTAATCAATATGAATTCATAATATTAAGGTACTGCTAATTCAACGTAAAATTAAAATGAAATCATATCAATAATAAATGTATTTAACAAAATATAATCTGCTGGAATATAATCTGCTGGAATATAATCTGCTGGAATATAATCTGCTACAATGCTTGAAGACATCAGCACGACACTTTACAGTTAAAATATACTTAGCCACATCTTAGTAATTAATTGCTTCGCACTGAGGTCAGCGGTTATAGGACAAGCGGTTAACAACTTTAAATTTTATTCCAAGAAGTCCTCTAAATGCGGCTAAGTTCGAGATAGATTAGATACTTCACAAGTTCATTGTCAGCTTTCAATGTATCAATTGTTAAATCATTATTCTGTTTCAAATATTAAAGATCATAGGAATCCGAGCTGGTAAAATTCGTATCTGTCATGTGTTGATTGTAGATAAACTGCTGTTTTATGAAGTCTGACATCACACAACAGCTCAAACAATAATAAAAATTAAAAAATTAAATTTGTAATAATTTACTTAATTTTTTAAACCTATTGATATATTTAAGAACAAATAAAGACAAAAGGTGAGTTTTGCTTACACAATTTGCTTACACATTTTGCTTACACAATCCGCCATGGCCGGTCCCAAGCCCGTGCTGAGAAAGGAGGAGGGTTGGCGATAGACTTCGCGACAAGCCAGCCGTAAAACAAAACCGTTGCATCAACTTTATGAAATGTTGTCTCAATGCTCCAATCGTCAGGACTACGGCGTCCCCGGTAAGCGACGGGCTCAGGTACGGCCTGGCCTGAGCGATAAGTCGTCAAGGGTCTCTGCAGTAAAAGTGACTGCGAGGGGGTAACCAAACTAGCTACCATACGAAAGCTGAATCAAAAAGAAAACGAGTTCGAATTGCAACATTGAATGTCGGCTCGCTGAATGGTCGTTCTTTGGAAATCGCCGAGTCTCTAAAAAGACGACGAATCGATATATGTGCAGTGCAAGAGACGCGTTGGTCAGGCGACAAATCTAGACAAATTGGTCTTGGTTTCAAATGTATATACTACGGAAAACCTAAAACGATGAGTGGCGTCGGCATCATTGTCTCCAGCCGTTTCCAAAATAGTATTGCGGAAGTTCATCGATGCAGTATTCGACTGATGAGAATAACCGTCGCTTTTGATAACCGGATAATACATATCTTCAGCGCATATGCGCCACAAACAGGATGCGACAAGGTAGTCAAAGAAAGGTTCTGGACACAGATCGGCGAACTAATCGCTGAAGTTCCAAAGGATCACATGATAATCATCGCTGGAGATCTAAATGGCCATGTCGGTGTTGAAAGGGATGGACACAACTTTAATGGGGGAAAGGGATTTGGACGATGAGACGACGATGGTGAGCAAATCCTTGAATTCGCTGATGCACATGACCTCGTTATATGCAATACATGGTTTAAAAAACGAGCATCACACCTCATCACTTTTCACAACGCCTTAAATAAAACCCAAATCGACTATATCTTAGTCCGACGGTGTAATCTCAAGCTCGTAATCGATACAAAGTCTATCCCGTATGAAACAGTGACAACTCAACATAGACCTGTCGTTACAACCCTGAATATTACCTCGCCGAAGCAACCTAGCGTAGAACGTAACGTGAGACCTCGTATAAAATGGTGGAAATTCAAGAAAACGAAATCCGATTTGAAGCCCATAAAAAGTATGACACCCATAACGACGCGAAAGGAACATGGCAAAAAATACCAAAGCGTCTATTACGAAATTTGCCCAAGAGATACTTGGTACTACAAAACCTGGAACACGTCGACTCGATAAAAGTTCATGGCTATGGACCGATGAAGTAAAAGAAAGTGTTCGACAAAAGAAACGCAGTTACCACGTCTGGCTCGCGAGCAAATGTTCCAAAGACTGGGAAAATACAAAGGAGCTAAAAAGAAAGCAAAAAAAGTAATAGCTCAAACTAAAGCAAAGAAGTTTGATGATTTGTACGCGAAACTCGATACACGTGAAGGAGAGCGTGCAATTTATAGAATCGCCCTTACAAGATACCAAAAAAACGCAGGATACTGCAAAGTTTCATGGAATAAACGATCAAAGCGGTGTTTTGCTTACTTTTATGACGCAGGTATTAGAGCGATGGCGAACTTACTTCAAAGAGATATCCACCCAGGAATTTGAACACCCGTCTATACCACATCTTCCGCCGATCAAAGGCCCAGTCTTGCCCATAACAGCTATCAAGGTTGAAATTGCACTACATAAAATAAAATGTGCAAAAGCTACGGGGCCTGATGATGTAGCTTCAGAATTCTGGAAATCAAGTGTACGGGATTCAACAAGGTGGTTGGTGCAGTTTTTCAATAAAATAATTCAAGAAAAGGAGTTACCTCTTGATTGGAGACGGAGCACAACCGTACCTATATGGAAACAGAATGGAAATCCGGCCGACTGTTCAAATTACCGCCCGATTCGTCTCATTTCACACACCCTCAAGATTTTGGAATATGTGATAAACGATAAGATAAGAAGCATAGTCAATATATCCTCAAATCAATGTGGTTTTGTCAAGAACTGTGGCACCATCGATGCTATCTATGCCCTTCGCCTTCTTCTTGAAAAACACCGCAAAAAACAGAAAGATATATATTGTGCGTTTCTTGATCTTGAAAAGGCGTTCGATCGGGTCCCGCATGAAGTTATTTGCTACGCTTTGAGTTCCTCTTAGTCCCTGAAGATATTGTTGAATGAGTCAAGCTAATATACAAAGGATCAACAAGTCGGGTATGTACGACCGTGGGATATACAGATGATTTCCCCATCACCGTTGGAGTTCATCAAGGGTCTACGCTGTCCCCGTTGCTATTCATCCTCGTTATGGATGCCATATCCAACAATCTAAACTGACACTTTCCGTGAACGATTCTATATGCAGATGACGTCATGCTTGCGTACGTAGATAAAGATGGCCTCCAACAACAAATAAACAGCTGGGGAAATCGACTCAAGCAGTTTGGTCTACGCCTGAACGTGCGTAAAACAGGATACCTGACCACAAATATGAATGATGATCAGCCGCTACAGTTTGGAAAACACACACTGCACTAAACAACTGCGTTTAAATACCTTGGCTCCACCATAGCGGCAGATGGTATCCTACGCGAGAGGTATCTTCTCGAATAAATGCAGCCTAGATGAAATTGCGGTCAGCTACAGGTATTCTCTGCGACCCAAAGATAAAAGACCGACTGAAGTCGAAAATTTACAAAACTTTAATACGACCGGTGGTCCTTTATGGCGCTGAATGCTGGGCGATATCAAAATATGAGGAGCGCAAAGTTGCCGCAATGGAGACAAATATTCTCCGATGGACAGCAGGAAAAACTTTAAAAGATCATGTCCGGAACGAAGAAATCAGGAATCGTTTTGGCGTAGTGCCAATAATAGAGAAACTTCGCGAAAAACGATTACAATGGTACGGCCACGTTATTCGCGCAAGCGAACACCAACCGTCAAATAGGTTCGTCGCCGTGACAGTGGATGGAAAGCGTCCGATAGGAAGGCCGAAATTGCGATGGATGGACGTCATACGTCATGATTTGATAAGTGTTGGACTAGAAACCAAAGACGCCATAAATAGAACTAAGTGGAGGCAAGTTTCAAAAGCAGCGGACCCCGTACCTACACGGGAAAGACGCTAAAGAAAAAGAAAGAATCGATCAATATCCATGCAAATAGAACTAACTTATTCGTCAATATTTATTGAATTATCGAGATAGTAAGCATTATATGTAATAATATAAATGAGACTCAATTCAAGTGTACATTGCCCAAGCAAGAGTTCATATAGAAAACCAAAACACAAATAAATAACTTTTCCTTTAATTTTTAAGATATTCGTAGCCAGTTTTGAAACAATATATTCCATTAAAAACACAAAACAAACAGTGCAAGGATGACAGTTAATAAAGAAACGAACTATCACTTCTTTCTTCAAAAACCTTCCAATCTTTACGGCCTCAAATCCAGGGGGATCTGATCCTCCAACCGATCCAACACGCTGCTTTCGACTGAACCACCTGGGGTCTTTCATCCATGAAAAATACAATCAACGCGGACTATGCTGGGTAAACGAAAGACTAGGAGCTTAAGAAACCTGAGCCTTTGCTCCGGGGGACGTCCTCTCGAAAAGAAGACTAATCCCGCGATAGACCAAGTGCCCAGAAGGTGCACCTGGGTTTTCCCTTTCAATGACAGATGTTGAGCCCGTTTCATGGGCACCTAACTTTCTTCAGGATACGTTTACGTATATCCAGGTCTGCTTTCGCCGTCCAGTTCACCGTAACGGTGAACCCCAAGTTTTTTACTCGACTTGTGAAGGTTGGAAGTGGTTAAGTGGCAAATAAGGAGGAAAGCGCAGAGAGTGTGCTTATCTCCTAAGTGTTTTCTTTGTGGCAGGGGTGCCATGAAACACGACCACCTGCGATTTAGCCGAATTTAAAATAAGATTGGATGGTGGAAGCTGGTCTTTTAATCGTAAAAAGAAACGGCTGATGTAAGAGACTACGTCTTTACACCTGTGTCCAGTGAATAGGGATGTGGCTTCATTAGCGTACACCACTAGACGTTGTTCACGTTTAAATATTTAAAAGAGGTTAATGGATGCAGCAAGAAAAAGAAAGTAGAAAGTGGTGATCTACCCTATTACACCCGTAATAGGGTGGAACTGACGCGCATCAGGGTCGTCTTCATAGTTAAAACGCTAAGTGTACAGCAGGATCTCTACCCTGTTCACAATTCTCGCAGGCTACCCGATGAACCTGAGAGAAGATATTACAAAGAGAATTGTAATGCGGTCAAAAAAAGCAAAAAATTAAAGGAAACAAGTGACAACTATACGATGGCTATTATCCCGACAGAAGTGCTCAACCTCACCAACTGCTGAATGGACAGACCGATCTTTGACGAACCCTTAAAAACTTGGAGGGATTAAATTACGCCTACTTAAATGGTCGCGGATTTCACGCTCAAGCGTTTTTTCGTAAATCGACACTAGGACATTTCGAATCGAAATGGGTCGCAGATCTTTAGGGCATTAGCAGGATTTTTTCTTAGGAACAATAACTCTAATTTTGATTACTAATATTGATGCCTGCTACATCGGATGGTGAGGCTAAAAGCATTGTGACGGCCACTATCCTTCTCTGTTGGCTGTCAATAGCTGACAGACTCGAAAAAAAGTAGAGCGACGGATTTGGATGTACACGGAAGTGGACCCCAAGAGTTGAGAATATCTGTAACATATAGACCTCTACTCCTGAAGTTTACCCAAGGCGGGATTAGTTGAAGTGATTGAGTAGCTGCATAGTTGTGCAGCGCTAGTGACTCCTCCAAAACTTTGTCAAGGCCTACATTCCATATCTGTCCAAATGCTCTATCCTTCCAACAAACAAACTTCCTTCTCAAAAATCATCCAAAAGTACGACCTAGAAGGATTAATGCGAGCAATGATCGCCCTATCGCTACTCAGCTAGAATTTATATCAATTGATCCAGTATTCATTCGAGAGAGGCCTGTCTGGCGGAAACAGAGAGATTTAAGGGAGGTTAAGCAATTTTGCTAGGAACTTGAGTTTCGTCGGAGTAAGATTGTATATACGACCTTTATAGATAGTCGATAAAATCTCCGTAGCTTGCGAAAAGAGGTATGTATTTAATTCGGTCAGAATTTAATACAGAGACGTTTACCATCTTACAGAGTGAAACTACTAGACAAGATATGGCTAGACATGAGTAGCTTAATAGGAGAAAGGATCTTTAAGAGCACTTAACTAAGGTCAAGAGTTCTTCAGAAGAAGATAAATGAGGTGGGGTTATATACAAAGTATAGTGGGAACAAATGTGCTTTTAAATAAATCGAGTAATGTTTTGGGGGAGACGGATAGAACGCGTCTCCAGAATAACTATTAAATTTGCATATCTACAGGATATAAGTCTAAGGGCAGAAGAACCTCCCAATTCTATTGAAGGATATTCAGTAAAAAAGGCTCACGAGTACTCTGCATTGTGAAAGATTAGTTAAATAGGTTATTGCCTACCGAGACAGAGCTAGGTGCAGTAAGGTAATTTGTCCTCAACTAGCCCTACCTAGGGTAGGTACTTGCCTCTGGACAGCGTCATCATGTCGCCAAGGCTTCTTGCTTTTTATAAGTTTTCTAATCTCGAAAAAGGGATGGTATGTGCTGAAGCCAAACCCTTTTCTTGGAAGCAGGTATATCGGCTTAAAGTATTGTCGCTTTGGCACAACAGGCGACCAGAACGGTTGTCACTAAGTCCTCCATCATTTGTGTATACTGATTCAACCCGTAAATCAATCGCTCGTATGATATCGTAATTTCCCATACAGGCGGCAGCACAGGAAAAAGTAGCAGGCCTCGTTGTGGCATCCGGCTTTATGAAATTTCTTCTGTACAGCTTAAAGTGGGTAAATTACCGGCCCCAGTAAAGACGGCTCCTTTCACAGTTAGAACAGAATGAAGGGGGGACCTAACACCTAATGCCTGGAATCGTTGCTTTATTCATTATATGTTTGGTACAATCGTAAATTTTCCATCTTATTACTGTTACAAATGTACAAAATATGGATAACGCTATGATTTTAAATGTAAGTTTAGCTGAAAATCTTTTTTGTAAAATTCGCGTCTTCATTGAATTTGCCATTTTTTGAAATTGTATATCGTAAGCTTAACTTCTTCAATTTGGTTATAGGCTAAATGTAACTGAGCGGATTTACGTTAATAAAAGAAATGTTTTTAATAAGATTTTTACAGAAAAGCTGATTTTTAAATGTAACAGAAAAAATGTAAAGTTTGTGATGTAATAAATGATAATTGCAGTGTAAGTAATACGACAAACAAATGTTTTTCTTGTAAATAGTTGATAATGATCCATTATTGTAAAATGATTAGTGGAACTGGATCAAAGAAAAAAGGATTTTTTCTCTTTCCTTTGATCCAGCTCCAAAAATTCTTTACCAAATGTTTTTTATTAAATATTAATAATAATGGTAACTGCAAATAATAATGGTAACTCTTTCATCTAGGGCTATCTCATATCCATTATTTGCTCAAGATGAGCTCTCATGTTCGAAGATTGTAATTAGTCGTTTCAAAATTTAGATAACAAATCATTGTATTCGGAAACGTATTATGCATCTCAGTGTATTCAATTGAAAGTCGATGAAAACATTAAAATTCCGAGAAATCATTTAAAAGAAGGTAATTGAACAAGTTGATTAGTAAGTAATTGACGAGACGATGAATATTAAACTTTCTTGTTTGAAGAATGAAGTGAGGAGATGATAATGTTGCTTTTCTCCGTACTGCGTTCTCATATTTTGTAAATCTTAATTGGATGCTTATCGTGTTATTAGAAAATGTTTTATTAAAATTAAACAAATATTGTTTGTTTTGCTTTTATATTTCTGAGTTTTTTACTGTTTGAATTAATTATATGATATTATGTGATATTATTGTTTTAATAGATTGTATCACATTAAAAAATAATAATATTGTAATAAATATAATTCGATTGCAGCTGTACGAAATCTGATTGAATCGAGCTTAGATTCCAATTAATTGAAACCCAATGCAAATGATTATTTTAAGTTTTTGTTTTATTGTATAATATTATGAAAAATTACTATTTTGTTGTGTCTATATTAATATTTTTTGAAAATCTTTATTATAATGTTGCATTCAAAAAATAATTTAATTTTAAATATTGTTGTTACTCGATAACTAACAGTAAGACAATCTTATAGCTGTAGACTGAATTTGTTTTAAATTATTTTAAATATTTAAATGTTTGCATATCCTCATAAAGTTTGAAGAATTAACATTTATTTTTTGACTATCTAAAAGATTGTTTTACTGTTTTCATTGATTGATATCCGATATATGCTGACCAAGTGTTAAACTAACTGTGAAAATGTTTTTAAATTACAAAGATGTAGTACAAATAGAAAAGTTACATTTACTTCAAATTTGGTCCGATTGTGTTATGCAAATGTTAGCTTGCGTCTATTTTAAAAAAGCAAATTTTTATTAAGCATACCTTCAGTACGTAAACCTTACAGATGTAGGGTAGACAAAACGTAATAACAAAGTAGTTTCAACAATCTTTGTTTGAATAACTTTATTTTCTTCTTTTACTGTTCTAGCACAAAATTTGTGTATAAGGTTGCCTTTCAACCAAATGTTAAAAATTATGTAATGAAAATTTGAAAATTGTCGAGTTTTCCAAACCGAGAATAATTTTGCTAAACAGTGATGAATACGTAGTCTGAATATTTTATCATTCTGATAGAAATTATTATAAGTCGAAAGTATTTATAAGCTCAGTTGTTCGTGATCCTTATTTTACAATTCTGACAATTATTATAGGCCGTAAGTATTAATATCTTAATAATCTTATAAATGATTTGAAACATTTCAAATTTATTGATTTCATATTTAATCCAGCCATTTTTTGATTTATATTTTAAACATATCAATTGTTACTGATATTTGTACTTATAGCGACATGTGATTACATCCAAATAACATTTCAAACATGATGTCCGATTTTTTAAAAGACTCGGAACAATTTCATCGTTGAACACTTGTCTTTTAACTTATGGCCCAAAAAGATACTAACGAAAAAGATACTAACGTATAGTTTCCGAATATAATATTAATAAATTTTTATATCGCTTCATCTTTATCTGCTAAATCTAAATTTGTATAAAGCGTATTAATATCCTTCGTATTTATATTCTGAAAATTTATTCCTATTTTGTGTTTCAAAAATTATGTTGTATAACTCAAATAGTGTTTTATACCAGTATTAATTTCAATATCACAGTTCATATGTTTCATTTACTTTTAAATAATTATAATTTACCTCTCAGTAAACTACAATAAATTTACCTTCATTAGCATGTATTTGGGGGCCAAATACGTGGTATTGACGTATTTCCTCTGATGCAAATTGATTATCAGATGATCAACTCTACAGATTCTAAAAACTTAATGCTACTTTTGGTTGCTTCTGTATTTGGAATAAAATTTTTACTTTGTTGCTAATTTTATTTTTATCAATAAATAAAATTAACAATAAATAAATTAAATTATGATATTAATTAACCACTTAAATTCATTATTGAATGCAATATATTTTTGCAAATAACGTTATGTTTTAATGTCTTTATTTCGACAGCTATTTCATCATATGCAGATAAAACCAAATTATTATATTTGATTATATAGTATTATATTCTAATACAAAGTATATCATTTAATTATTCATCCATAAAAATTTGCCATTTGAGAGTTTAAATTTATTTTTTATATTATTGTGTTGATTTATATATTTTACTATTTTCTGTTATACACTTTTTCACTATACACTGAGACCCAATACATCAGCAGGGCTAAATACGTGACCTTTGACATATTTCCTCTGATGAAATTTGATTATTTAGGATTATATTCGAATACAAAGTATATCATTTATTATTTATTCATAAAAATTTTTTGCTAATAATTTTAAATTTATTCTTTATAATATTGTGTTGATTTATATATTTTACTATTTTCTGATCCAATTAAGATTTACAAAATATGAGAACGCAGTACGGAGAAAAGCAACATTATCATCTCCTCACTTCATTCTTCAAACAAGAAAGTTTAATATTCATCGTCTCGTCAATTACTAATCAACTTGTTCAATTACCTTCTTTTAAATGATTTCTCGGAATTTTAATGTTTTCATCGACTTTCAATTGAGTACACTGAGATGCATAATACGTTTCCGAATACAATGATTTGTTACCTAAATTTGGAAACGACTGATTACAATCTTCGAACAGGAGAGCTCATCGTGAGCACATGATGGATATGAGATAGCCCTAGATGAAACAGATACCATTATTATTTGCAGTTACCATTATTATTTAATAAAAAACATTTGGTAAAGAATTTTTGGAGCTGGATCAAAGGAAAGAGAAAAAATCCTTTTTTCTTTGATCCAGTTCCAATAATCATTTTACAATAATGGATCATTATCAACTATTTACAAGAAAAACATTTGTTTGTCGTATTACTTACTCTGCAATTATCATTTATTACATCACAAACTTTACATTTTTTCTGTTACATTTAAAAATCAGCTTTTCTGTAAAAATCTTATTAAAAACATTTATTTTATTAATGTAAATCCGCTAAGTTATATTTAGCCTATAACCAAATTGAAGAAGTTAAGCTTACGATATACAATTTCAAAAAATGGCAAATTCAATGAAGACGCGAATTTTACAAAAAAGATTTTCAGCTAAACTTACATTTAAAATCATAGCGTTATCCATATTTTTTACATTTGTAACTGTAATAAGATGGAAAATTTACGATTGTACCAAAGATATATAGAATAAGGCAACGATTCCTAGACTGAAGTGTGTATTTGTGTTTGAAAATTTCACGGCCTATTGCGATTTTCCCATTTTCAAATTTTATCAAAGTCACAATAAACAATATGCTTTGTATTAAAATAAGATAAACTAAATAATCAAATTTCATCAGAGGAAATACATCATTAACGCGTTTCGACCCCGCTACCATGTTGGGTCGATGAATAGGGGTCTACACCTGATATCATAGCAGTTCATCCTGATGACCTCTAATCTTTATTATAAAACATCGTCTCTATTTATTAGTCAATTCAAAAAATTAACTTTTATTTTAAATTTCAATTATAAATTTTGACTTGATATAAATATAAATTCTATAAAATCTTATGTAATTATTTATTATTTATCTTTATTTTTATATCGTTTAAAATAAACAGACTTAGTTATTATGTCATTATATTAAAATATAATATATAAAGAATGGTAGTTCAAATAGTGAATATTGTGAATGGAGTATTTACAAATTAAATGGATTTGATATTACGGAACAACAAGATTTCTATAATCTTGTTGATTTTAATATTTTCATATATTTCTTTTTATATTTAAAAATATATCACAATATATTTCTTACTGTATTTTTGTATTTCTATATTTGTTGTCTTATCTGTTTATAACGGACAATAATTAATTAAAAAATTGTTGTATTTTAAAATGTAATAGTATAAAAGGAATAATAAAAAACCTACGTAACATTATGTTAAAATATAACATATTATTATATTAAAAGCAATCAAATAATCAATCAAATCGGACACATTACTATTGTTTTGAACAAATATAGCTGTTAAAATGAAATTATGTTCGGAAGCTGCGTCCGTTTAAACTTAAAAGAAAATATATTTTCAAACTTAAATAGCTAAATAAAAAACGTGCCTTTCTAAAATTATCTTATAATTAATAAATCACAATTGACTCTGTTCAGTAGTTCAACATTTGCCGAATGTTCAAAGCTGATTAATATCATTAAAGTCCAAGCTAGTTTTGTTTTAAATAATTTAAAAATATATCAATTTAAACTGAAAATAAAATCGAAAACAATCGCGATAAAGAATGGTAGTTCAAATAGAGATATTTTAAATTGCGTATTTACAAATTAAATTGATTTGACAAATATTTAAACATATTGTTTACTTATATTTATTTTTTAATATAAAAAGAATTATAAAAATATTAAAAGCAATCAAATCAGCTAACTGAGTCTAGGTATTCAATATAATTATGATATAAACAAAACATAATAATGCTAAATCAAAATTTAATAATGAAATAATAAAATAAATAATTGTTATAAGATGTTTTATAATAATAATCAAGTTAAAATAAAAAGTTGAAATTTAAAATAAACGTAATTTTTTATGAATTGACTAATAAATAACAGACGTTGTATCAGAATAAGGATTTAAGGTCATCAGGACGAACTGCTATGCTATCAGGTTTCGGCCCTTTAACTCCTCTACCGAACATAGCGTGTTGGGGCCAAATACGTTTTAAGTACGTATTACCTCTGATTAAATTTGATTATCAAGTACCTTATTCTAATACAAACACGATTATGCTTATTCTAATACAAACAGGCTTATTCTAATACAAACAAGATTATGGAAATTTAAAGTTGCAACAAAAATGAATATTTTGTAATATTATATTATAATATAATATTATGTTATTATATTATATCAAAATTGTATATTTTGCTATTAAATGTGATTTTTATTTAACACTTTTTATGTTAATTTTTATAATGTGAATGAAATAATCAGTAGGAAGTTATTCATGTTATAACCTGACGTAAAATACAATTCCCAATTGTTCATAAATATCGTCTGGTTATAGAAGTGAATTTAATGAATTTTAACATAAAACCAAACAAATCAGTTTATCAATTGATAAATTTATTAGCGCGAGATGAAGATTAAATTTGAAAGTAGCAAGATAAATGTATCTTACATAGTAGTAGCTCCAGTAGCCCCAATGAAGCAGCTCCCAGTCGATCAACACTGCTGATTCCAATTCTCTGATTTAAAAAAAAACAGAAACATTTTACAAATTGCAATACATTAAATTATAGAAAACGATAAAGAATGTTGTAATCTCGCCTATTTTAATATATTCTTTATATAAATAGCGATTGTAGCTATTTTAAAGGTTGGAATATAAACCAACTGAATTAAAGCGTTTAACAAAATTATAATGTTGATATTTTTCAGCAACAAAAAGAGTGAAATGAGGTATATGCAAATACAAATATAGCTAGAAACGTTTAGTCAAGAATAAAAATCAACTGCTAAATTATTACGGTCTTTTAAAAGATAAAGATAAATGGGAATATGGGATAATCCTTGACTACATTAGCAAATCTACTAAATAACGGAATTATTAAATATTTTTTAATGATATATAACAAAAATGCTTACACATTTATTCAATAGTGCAATATATATTGGAAGATTGCGTTATATAATCATTCAGCCTATTAATGATTATATAACTAAATAGGCTTAATTATTAAGCCTACTTATAATCACTGCAAGAAATAAACGGTTAAACTACAATAGATTTATGATCTGTAAAACTTACATGCATGTCAAGTTATCCAAGCCAAGGTTGTCGTTGATGTTTATTTCACAGTCAGAAAGTTTTCTAGAATTTTAATTATCCATGAGTTTTCAATAATAAAATTTTTGCATTTTAGACAAAGCAATTTGTGAATTAAAAATTATATTGTCTATCCAAATTAAAACAATTTATTCAATTGTATTTTGTCAAGCATTTTCCACATGCAATGAAAATTAAGGTAAATTAATAACAAAGTAACTTGTTATCAAGCATTTTTCATTTATACTATTTTTATAAAATTATATTTTTATAAAATTGTATTAAAACATTTTGCAAAGACAACTTTAAGACAGTAAAATATATCACTTAGGAACTATGTTCCCTTCTTTCACAAAGAAAGATACGAAAATTTCTGAATGTTTGAAAAAACATTTCCTAATAAAAATGATTCTTGGCAATAAGAGAAATGTTTATAGACGATTTATTTAAGTAGCAAAGCATATTTAGACAAATATTATGAACATCTGTCTTCCGGATCTTTTCGACTAACTTGTACTTTAGCTAGCTACATAATAGCTTTAGCTATCAGGTCGCATTACGACAGAAGGCATGCTGTCCAGAAATATCTCAACAAAATGAAATTCAACAGAATACCAACAAGACGATTTCAATGCATCATTTTAATCTGATGGAAGACCAACATGTTTATCGTCAATATAGTGCGTGATGAGGGACGAAACAACGATGATACAGGGACGTCCACTGATGAGTCCCGCCCTGTGGAGTTGTCTGGACAGCATGCTTTCTGCCGTAATGCGACCTGATAGCTGAAGCTATTATGTAGCCAGCTAAAATACAAGTTAGTCGAAGAGGTCCGGAAATATCTCAACAAAATGAAATTCAACCGACTACCAACAAGACGATTTCAATGCATCATATTAAATATGATCAACGGACCCTGCAATTGAGAGGGAAAACTCGAAGAAAAAGAAGAAGATATAAAATATGGCATATGAAATATGTGTTTTCAAACAAGGGTTTAATTTTTTAATGATCAAATTCATTAAAAATTTCTAAAATTGATAATTTAGGAGCTAATATTTTGATTATATTGTTAAATTAACTATACATTTGATTTTGGTAATTTAAACATGTCTAATGCATAACATGTCTAATGCTTTGCCGATTTAGAAAATTCTTCAAATAATATGCATAGAATTAAATTGAACTAAGGCTAGTTAAATACATTTAAATTGAACTAAGGCTAGTTCAATTTAAATTTACTGCCAGATTTGTATTCTAAATCATTGTGTATCGGATTGTAAACATTTATACGTGTTTACTATATAATTTTATGCTTTGCGTAAAAGTAAAATCAAAATCGTGATTTTTGAACAGGTAAATTTGAACACTTTAATCTGTGATAAATAGGCAATTTTCGAAGTAAACTATCAATTGGTCGCAAAAAGCTTATGACAGATGATTATAAATTTTGTTAAGTTTTATCACATAAATACTAGCGAAGTACTATCCACACTCTATTTTAGCAGATATTGCATGCAGTATGAGATTGAATATGCATAACTTTATAATAAAATAAAATATCTTCATAAATCGGAATCAACACGATGTTTAGTTAAAATAAAGATGCCATTAGCATTTTTAACAGCAATGCTGTTGAAATATAGAAAAAGGATAAAAGACTGATATTATTTCTACAGATAATTCCAGGAAAATAACAAACAAATACAAATCCCTAAATTTGTTTGTCATACAATATTATATTTCTAAAATTTTAAGTAATTCGGATTTCTTATTCAAATTATAATTTATAATTTAAATAGTTCAGTACAGCAAACTAGTATACAAGCGTTAACAGATGAATTTGTAAAATGTTGTTAATTCATTAACAAAATTTCGATGTGAAATATCAGCCATTTAACATAAGTTGTTAATGATTATGCTTTAATTAGAAAATTATTCCTTTTGATTGATAAAACAATCAAAGATTTTTGACTTTTGATTACACAACCATAACTGCAAGTTGATTTTATAAATTTGAAAATAACGACTAACAATGTGTGTCATCATATTAAAATATGTAATATTTAAATATAATATAATTAAATATTTAATATTTAAATAAAATATTTAAAAAATATAATAACAGATATAATTTTACAGAAATAATATAATCTTCGGTTGTAAATAGTTGATAATGATCTATTATTGATAAAGAATTATTGGAGCTGAATAAAAAAGGGAAAACGTTTATTTGATATTTTGCTAATCTCTGTTAGCATCTTCAGAAAATTACCTGATAATTATCAGGTAATTTTCTGAAGATGCTAACAGAGCTTAACAAAATAGCAAATGAAATTTTCTCCGTTTTTACCCAGCTCCAATAATTCTTTAGAATCTTAGGTATTGAGATATTCATTAGCTTGACAAGTAAACAAACAATATAAAAGAAAAATCATTAACTTAATGCGTCATGCATTATAAATTGGTTTTGTACCTACAATGTCATTTCAAGTTCTACGTGATTCCCATTTCGTTTTAATATTCAACGTTACTTAAATTGATTTAAAATTGTGTCAACATATACAATCAGTCTAATGATAGACTGCTTTTATCTTCTATAAATTTAATTGCTACTTGCAAACTTACATTTCTTCGATCTGATTAGAAATTCCGTTTATATTAAGACATTGAAGATGTTTTAAAGTAATTGCACTAAAATAGAATCAATTAGATAGCTGATTAATGAATTAATTTGATAATTTCCACAGAAGCATTTTAGCCGATATTTTGCTCAAACATTAGTAGAAAATTAAGGAATAGTTACGTAACTATCAAGCAAGATATGCCTTTTTTCTTTAGCAGCCGCTAATGAATCAGTAAAGGCGTTTAAACAGTCGATTTGTAATTTCACAGGAATAAAAAATGATTTGTAAGTTTAGTGATTAAGAAAATTCGAATACTCAACTTTAGTTAATTTATTAGGAACTTGTAGATTAAAGTTTTGTGTGAATTCGCAATCCATAAAGTTGTGAATCGTACAAGAATATTTAGAAAACTTGTAGGAAATCATTCAATTTTAATCAATTATAAATTAATTTATAACTTTTCAATTTTATTATTGTTAGGTTGTTTAATCAATTTTATAAAAACTTATATTTTATTATATTTGATATCAAATTGCTAATTTTTAAGAATCATCGCATCGTCAGGTTATAAAATTAAAAGTAATATATGAAATTTAATGAAATTTAAATTGAATACAAATTATTTTAATTTAAAAATTAAATTTACACTTTACATTAAAGTTATTAGATCGATTTGTTTTGTTAAATACGTAAAGTTGTCATCCTGAAAAATTTATATCTGGAAAAATGTTAAGTTGTAAATTAAAAATTCTTTTAATTATTCATTAAAGGTAAGTTTGCTAAAAAACTTATCCGTTCCTTCAAAAGGATACTTGATTAAATGTAAAAACGTTGCTTAATCTCCTACTTTGACAAACATATTATTCAAATATCAGAATAAACATTTGTACACCAAAAATTACAGAATAAAATCTATTGCTGCACAAATGCATTATATTTAACCATAACACAAAAATTTATGAAAGTATGCAAGAATAGATGTATTAGAGTCCGATCCATGTACTCACATATTTGTACTAAAAACACTGATTATAACATTTGCCTAAGCTAAAACAATTAAGCTTGCAATTAAAAATGTAAGGATACAAAGCTTTACCAATCACATAATATAATTGAAGCAAAAAATCCATAAATCTTCAACTTCATCTTAGATCAGCCACCAGTCTCCATTCCAATTCATGGCTCAGGTCAACTGGGATCTTAGCCACCGGCCACACCAGCAAACCGCCCTTTGACGGAACCATTCAAGGTCCTTCACCTCCCGCTAAAAGTCCAGGCAAGGCGAAATATGGTTGGTAATTGCGAGATGAGGAGCTTGAGAAAACTTAGTATTTGCTCTGGGGGACGTTTTCTAGAGAAGAAGACTAATTTCGAGATAGGCAAATATCATAGATGCGCACTAGGGTTTTCACATTCAATAACATATGATAGGTCCGTTTCGGTACACAACCAGCTGTGTTCAGGATACGTTTAAGTCTATCCAAGTCAGATTTTGCCGACCAATTCACCGTAACGATGAGCCCCTGATATTTTCCTCGACTTGTGATGGTAGGGAGTGGCTGAGACTGCAAAATGAAAGAGAGAGAGCAGATAGTGGTAGTCTCTTAAGTTTTATCTTTGTGACAGGGGCACCATAAAAGACAGCCATTTGCGATTTGGAGGAGTTCAAAATAAGATTGGATGGGGGGGGGTATCTGGTCATTTAATCTTAAAAAGAAACGACTGATGTCCGAGACTACAAATTTGCACCTTTATTCAGAAAACAGGGATGTGTTATCATCAGCATATACCACGAGATGTTGATCGCGTTTTAATGTTTTGAAGAGCACAATGGAGGCAGCGATATATAAGACAGGAGAAAGTAAGAAATATGTAACGTTTGCGATCTAATTGAAAAGTGTTTTAGATTATCACATTTTTAGTAAAAGAATCCATTATTATTGTCACATTTTAAACCATTATTTAAATAAATGGCTTTAAATAAATAACATATGATTT